>OU015492.1:182166497-182191497 GCA_907164885.2 Dolomedes plantarius | reverse complement strand
TTTCCACTCTCTTTATTTTTAACTTGCCATTATAAGAAAAACCATCAACAATCATGAATCCCTTAGAAAAACATTCTTTCAATTCTTTGAACCATGTACTTCTATTGTGACAATTGTTTTCCATTTTTCTTTGGATAAGTGTTTCTCATATAGAATTCTGCAGCGTGTCCTGCGTTCAGTGATATGATTTGGAAGAAGACGATGCATATTGCGTTTTTTCGCTTTCTTAAGATTTAAATCAACGTTTATCATTTTGTTTACAGTGGACACCGAGCATTTTAATGATTTTGCAACTGTCCTTTGACTAGGGGGATTTTCTTTTAACGTTAAACAACGTACCTTTGCAATAGTCGAAGATGTCCGTTTTTTCCTTGGATACTTGTTTGGAATTTTTGTCCCACTTGAGGCTCCAATTTGACGTTTTTTTCCTTTCTTGTTGACGATATTTCCTATCGACGCTTTAGATATCACAAAACCATGACTCTCACATCGATTTTGGATAACAGAGTATGCATATTTCTCTTCGGAAAGAGAATAAATGTCGCCTTCGAGCCACTGCTTTGTTAAAAACGCCATTTTGAATAAAAGCAAAACTTTCAAGCCGCAGACGATAATTTTGACTTTTAAAAACATAGTACAATTGCAATTATTTCTTTTGCAGCAACTGATTTTTTATTACCGCTTACCAAAATCGTCTAAAAAATGTGCGAACAGCTTCTGTAGTTGTGTATATACTCCAAATCCATCGTTCGGAACACGGAAGACACGTTTACCTGTTCAATCTGCTTCCTCAAACAATGGTGTCTGCTAGTAAAAGTAGGGAGAATTCTTTTTTTGAGTGCCTGCGTCCTCGTAAAAATAACTTATTTTTTGTCTGTGTCTCACTTTCTAATTTGCATATTGATGATGACTTCGTTTCACGTCCTGTATGTCTCTGCAAAGTATTCGAAACCACGGTGCCAAGAAGAGGGTGTAGGGGGGGGGAGTCGGTTCGTTCCAGAGAGTAAAATTATAATGTAAAATCCTGCATGGTGCAATATAATTTCCCGAATACGCTTATCTACTTTGCATCGCAATCTGCAAGGCTTGATAATTTTCACCAAAAAACTTTGTTCCTTACATTTTAAATAAAGAAAATCTTAAACTGATGCAAAAGTGCTTAAATAACTTATATTTTCCTGCCATTTTAATGTCATTGTCCTATGTTTTGGGATTGCAAAGTGTTTATGAAAACAATAAGAATATTTAAAGATTAAGGTGACTCATTTACTTCATTTTCTTCCTTTGGAATTTAGAAAATATGCTTATGTGTGAAGGAAATGTCATTCTGATTATTGAATTTACCTTCAACTGTACCTATTCTCTACGATTTTTATAAATCAATGTGTCCTACTATTAAATTGTGGGGATCTATTAACGTAATCATATGTATAGAGGCTAGGTTTTAGATCAACTTTAATAGAGATAGATTTACTTTCTCAGCGTTTCCATAGTTAGCACAATGAAAAAAGAGAAGATGCGATTTTAGACAATAATTTTAAAATTTTAAGGGATTGCCTTGTAGCAAAGACTTGACAAAATACATTAAAAAGTTTTCTTTATGTTTGTGTGTATGTCTATTTATATGAGACAACTCTATAACGAGTTAGACTTATTATTTGCGCTTGAAAAATCATACTTTTAAGATAAAGCGTTGCAGTTTTATTTATATTTATCTTTTCATCTGTAGTCTCTAAGTTCAAAATAAGTGCTGAAAATTTTCACAAGCTATAATGCAGTGCGGACCATTCTAACACTGAACTGTTACTGTGCATTAAATGTATCTCAACGACTGTTTATAGCTAAATTGATTATAAGAGCTGTTTTTAATGTAAGCTTTTTCTATTCTTTCTCAGTAATAATCGGGAATTTTTTACTATATATATATATATATATATATACACTCATGGACAAAAAAATTAGCGCACCAAGAAGGAGTCGTCAAAATGAAACGAAATTTTACATACGTAATGACTACTTTGATATAAGTAAATGAAAAGAAAATCAAAGAAAAAGGATAATTTATTTCAGAGAAAAAGGCAAAAAAACGGAGGAGTTAATACTCCGTTGGACCCCCTCTAGCGCGAATGCACGATGCGATACGATTGGGCATTGAGTCATACAAGTTCTGTATGATGTCTTGAGACATTATTATATATATATATATATATATATATATATATATATATATATATATATATATATATATATATATATATATATATATATTATATATATATATATATATATATATATTATATATATATATATATTATATATATATATATATATATATATATATATATATATATATATATATATATATATATATATATATATATATATATATATAAATATGGGGGATGTGCTTTTCTTTATTTAATTTTGAAGCTCTCAAGAAAGCCAGATGAAATATCAACTTTATTTCTATTAAACGTTTATAAACTATTTCCAGGTTACGATTAATTCAAAAATTATGTAAATACAGTCTAGATTTCTCAAATGCTGCTGTGATTCTTTTCTTTGTTTATCTGATTGTGTATTATTATTATTATGGTCTTTTTCAAAACATTCTACAGTTACGTACAATCTTATCTCAAAGTAAAAGCTATAGATGTGGTGCAAAGTTTGGACTCTAATATTCCATTGTACAAACTAAATATCTTTACTATCTAACAACATGAATTTGTTTTAAAATATATTTTTTTGTTATATGTTTAATGATCATTGTTTGTGCATGTGTGAGGGCAAATCAAAGTATTGATTTCTTCCCTATTATATTGTATTTAAAAAATACACAGTGTATAAACAAATCTTCCAATTGAATCTTGCTTTTTACTTATCTGAAAACATGAAGGAAACATTTCATATTTTCAAACATTTAGTTCCCAGAAAGTAGAAAAGAATTTTTATTTTTAATGTTAAACTGTAATTTTTATTTCCATTTTAAAATGTTTATTTCGTAGTAAACAACAAAATTAAATTTTCGTAAGACACAGCTGATCCTGTTGATACTACTCTAAAACAAAAATATTATGATCATTTCTATGTCTTCGTTTTTCATTCTTCAGCGGGTATTTCTGTAGGTTAAGGTTCAGATTATGCTTTGTCACTCACGCAGCGAAGATTAAATTTTAATGTTCCAACCTGTTTGAGAGAAAACACAGTATAAACATACATCAATTTCAAAGTTAAATGTTTTACAACTTGAGATGCACTACATTAGCCTCATCTGCTGAACCACAGAATATTGTGTTTCCTTCACTACGGAAAACAGGAACCCTGATTCTGTTGCATTATTCACTTCATGTGTCCTAAATCTCATGACAGCTTTTCTAGAAAATATCCGGTCTACATATTTAAGGCTCATTAACTCAGTGCAAATAGGACGATACATGAGTTAATCTCACCGCTCTGTTAAGGGGGTCAGGGACAAAAAAAAAATAAACTTCTTTCATTAAATGGGAATTCATCCCAAAAAAAATTTTTAATTTGTCTTGAAAAGTTTCAATTTTTTAAACATTTCTCAGCCAATTGCTCATTTACCACACTTGTTTCACCAATGCAAGTTTGAAAGATTCAAAGGAATTTTTTATGAGAGCAAAGAAGGAGTTTTGTAAATTTCTGAAGATAAAATATTTATTTATAAAACCTTCATTTGCCAAAATACTTTTTTGAGTGATTTGCCGGGTTTTGCAAAATTCTGTGCCTAAAGAAAATTATTTCATTTTGTTTCACTTAGTTTCGTAGTCTCGTTAAAATACAACGTCTAGGAGCTAATGAAGTGTTTTCTGCCAAAATCTATCGAATGTTTTCAAATAGCTGTTCCCCGACATTTTTCGATGTACCACACCATTCTATAGACATTCCATAGTCAAGAAATCCTCAAGCCTTCTTTTTTAAATAGTCGCCATGTTTATACAAAAACACATTAACAGAGGAAAGAAAACATGCTCGAGGAAATTTTTAAAAACGAAATTTGGACCATGATATTACTTAACTAAATCGGTCCTAGCACATAATTAAATATATATATATATAAAGTCTGAAATGGTTGGTGAAAGCGTAATTTTAATACGTCCTAAATAACAGCCGATTGAATCTGAGGAAACTTTGTTTTATCCGTTGAAAATCGACTCATAGTGAAATTTCCCTCATGAGTAAATTATCACCAGTTACTCATAATAAAATAAGTAAAAACTTATAAATGTTTTCCTATTCGATAAAATTTATTATGAAAGTAATTGAAGATAAAAACGGCCACAGTACCCCACTCAAAGAACTTCGTGGCCCAAAGGTTGGGTTGTGTTTTAGGTTTACAATTCAAAATGATTTGATTTCAGTATAAGCATATTAAATTGGGAGCATAGTATACAATCATTTTTATAGTTGCAAAATTGAACCTAAAAGTTTTTTATCTTTTTTTTTAATTTATGAATAATTCTCAAACTGAATATCAGCAAGGTATAAATTGTATACCAAATGATGGAAACAATCACAACAATTATCTTTTTTAATACAGAAAAGTAAATTACCTATCACTATATTCAGAGTACGCCTAAATATTTTTTAAAATATTACTTAAAGACAAAACAGAGCAAAACGCTATCCATGTGGAATCCCTGCAATATTCACTATTCCATAAAATTAAACTCGACCCGGCGTCAGTGCTCTAAAAAATTCAAACTTTTAAATAAAGAACTTACAAAAGTGTCTACTGCTTCTTCGGCTTCACATTTAAGGCCTCTAGCGCACGGACATTCCTTAATATGCTTGTCATCAAATTCCATATACATAGACTTGCATGTCTCACCTGTCAAAAAGGATAATTCATTCAACAAACAATTCAGGTATCAATTCAGGCTTCTTTCACCCAGTCCTAAATGATCATATTGCTTTGTTATGTTCCCGTATCTATCGTTTTCTCTCATTTATCGTTCCGTTCAGTCGGTCCCCTGAAAAACGGTAGATCGAGATTCACTGTGTGTGTGTGTGTATATATATATATATATATATATGGGTGTGTATGTGTGTATATGTATAAGTATATGTATATATATATATATATATATATATATATGTCTATACATATATATATATATATATATATATATATATATATATATATATATATATATATATATATATATATATATTCATTCTTGGGCCCGTATTCTTGGGATACATGCTATCCCACCCCGTAAGGAAAAGGTTAAACAGTCTTCAAAATGCAATTAAACGTAAAGAAAAACACACATTGTTGTAATATAATGTCTTGATAAAAATGAGAAGTTAATAATATTAAGAATATTCCATCAACAACTTATGAATCTACATTATCATACTGGCACTTGAGGCATTGCTTTAAAGAATAGAGGGATAGATGTGAAACATTAACTTTTCTTTTAATCGCCAAATTATTAATCAGTTCAAGTAATTTAAGCTTTGAACATAAGCCAGGAATTTACACCATTAAAACGATACTTTACAGGTTTTCTTTTTTCAGTGAGTCTAAAAATGTTTAAATGACCTGTAAAACCGTAATACGATACGTTGTTCATCACTAATCCTAACCATAATAAAAATTGAGGAGAATTATTTTATCTCGAGAAGTAAGCGATTTGTCTCTGAATTGACAGCCCGTGAAATGCCTGTATATAAATTTAGTTAAAATACCATTTTTTAGGTCATCGAAAATTAAAAGAAAATTTAAAAGAAAATTTAAAAAAGGAAATTTTTATCGTAAAACATACTTTATACTGCAATATTCATGTTTGCAAAAAAATAGACTTCCTGGATCAGTGAGAAAGAAAATTCGAAAGATCATGGTTCAATTGAGCTGGCATATTTCAGTTAGCAGAATACCGAGATTTAGTTTAGGATATCTTCTTTAACTTCCTGGAAAAGTTATTTTACCTTGGGGCTCGCAGTTAAGAGGCCCAATTTAGATTCTTCGTCCTGGAAGACTGTTGTTTAAAACTCGATCGTGAAATTCATTTGAAAGCGCTTTTAAAGAATATTTTAGACTTTGTGTCAAAATATTTTATAGAAATTGTTGAAATTTTATAAAAAAAATTAATTCCTCAAAAAAGCTTTATTCCCCTCCAAAGATTAGTTATTTATTCAATATGGTACTTACCCTCTAGAGTGGCATTACTGCAATAACCTTTCTTGAACAAAGACACGTAAATACAACACTCGGTTGCACCACAATCATCATCATTATCACATTTTTTCTTATCATCTGCCTTAGCCACCTAGGTGTATAAAACATTCGAAGCATAAAATCATTTTAATGAATATTGCGTTCACAAAAAGATGGGGAACTCACAACTTTCATAATTGAAATTTTGCAGAAAGCTTTTCTTTATTTTAAAAAAATCATTTTACCAATGAAATAAGCAAAAACATATATAAAAAATGTAACCAAGAATTCTCTCTTATAAGCGCAATTGTTTTGTTTTCATAAAGAATTATGTATTTCGAAATTAATCACGTTCAAGAAGCAAGCAAAGCTAATTAATTGATGTGTAAGATATTTGTACAACTGCATAAATTACAGTCAAACCCCGTAATAGCGAACCCGGTATATAACGAACTCCCGGATATAACGAACGAAAACTTTGGTCACGCCGTTTTCCTATTGTATTTAACGCTAATTTATCCTTTTATAGCGAACCTCCGAAATCTTAAGAATCGGCTATAACGAACCATTTTTTCTGTCGACTACTGAATTTTTTTAACATTTTTAAACTTTTTAAGAATGTTGAAGAAGCAAAAAATGTTGAAAAAGAAAATGATGAAGATTTACCTATCGCGATGTGGAGAGAAAAGGACAAAAGTTCAATATTCTCAGATTGTGACATGCAATTGTTCGAAACGTGATGATGAAGTCTGTAAAAGGGAAAATCCGACTGATGAAGATATTGTGGAAGAAATTAAAATGAATCATTCTGAGATCGAAGATTCTGCATCTGGTTCTGAAGAAGAGGAGTACATACATGACGAAATGCCCACCATCTCAGATGCTACACCAGCGATGCTTGTAATTAATAAGTGTTTGTTCACACAAACAGTGGAAGAAAGAGTGTTGGAGTCATTTTAAGCATTGAACAAAGAAATTCATAAAATGTTTTTGAAATCGGCATCACTTCAGCAGAAGATTACCGGTTATTTCTGTATCAAAAGTGAGCAACAATTGAAGAGTAAATGAATTTATTTCCATTTGTCTTCAGTTTTTAGTTAATTTAATTAGTATTGTGTCAGTTTAATGTCATCGATTTCAGTCAATTTAATTCATTAATGATCATTTTTAACAGATTTTATCATTTTTTAATACACCATTATTGAATACACATAGCAAATAAAGAGTTATATATTTTGTGAACTCAAACATTTTTCTTAACGGTTCGGATATAGCGAACAAAACCTTTGGTCCCTTGAAGTTCGTTATAACGGGGTTGGACTGTAATTGTTTACTCTCTCAAGCTAATCCATGTGAACTTACATTGTGTCTAATATAACAGATTTTTTTTCAAATTATTAAAAAGTAATGGAAAAAATTCTCAGAAAATTAAATGTATTGCCTAAAACTGAATAAAATCTTATAAATCTCTAAGGGATGAAAGAAACTCATGTGCGTCATTAACTGGTATTTCATATACGTCTGTTATGCAGTAATATATGTATGTTTGAAAACCAAGTAAACGAGATTATGAAACTTAAGATCTATTTTAAGGGTGATAATAAAACTGAAGTGTATAAAGGTATATTTATTGTTATACATCCTCTATAAATAAAGAAACTTAATAATTGTCAATACGCACCGCACAGTTTTAATTTCAGGGCATTTATATGTGTATTAGTTGAATACCCGTGCTTCGCTATGGAGTACATTCAAATTAAATACAACGGTCAATGTATGCAATCAATGCAAATATATATATATATATATATATATATATATATATATATATATATATAATAAATACAACGGCCAATGCAAACAACTAATGCAGAAATAAAATATTTATAAAATATCGTAAGGGATATATTTATAGACGAAATAATGTAGAAAAAAATATTCAAATAAAATATAACGGTCAATGTATGCAATTAATTTGCATGTCTAATATCCATAAAACATACTAGTTTAAGTGAAATTCTTAAAAAAATTCCATCTCAATTAGTCTAGTGGTTAAATTTTATCTTTCACCATACCGTTTTATCTTTTAACTTAAAACAATGTTACAAAAACAGCTTAAAACTTTAATTTTAAAAAATCTGAGGAGAATTTTTCAAAAATCTTTCTTAGTGCAACCCTACTTTATAAGAAGAATCATCATGCCAAATTTCAGCCCTATAGGTCCAGCGGTTTGGTCTGTGCGTTATCTATCAGTCAGTCAGTCAGTTACGGAACTGTTATATATATATATAGAGAGAGATTTTGTATACTTAATATTTGTTCAATTTTGCAACTAGTTCCCTTAAGGGATTATTAAGAGTAGTTTACCCTTTTGGCTTCAGCCCTTGAAATCATCCGTAAAATGAAGTATTAATAATTTTTTTCATGAACAAATCCTGGTATATTTGGCTTAATAAATGAATACAAACTGTATTGATTTTATAGATCTCCAAAATATAATGAGCTAGTTTACTCACATTGGAAAAATTGCTTCTATCAAACTATTAGGGTTGACAATTTAGGTAAAAAGTTACATTAGAAATAGTTGCATGTATTGGAACAGAAACTATTGTTTAAATACTTTAACTGTTATTAACTCAAATTTAATATTTCTCAAACACATATAAGTCGTATACAGAGTCGTATACAAAAATAAATTTAAATCCTATAAAAACCATTAAATAGTGTATTCAAAATATTCTTTTGTTTCAAGGTTTTTGACTACGTTCAGAGAGTTTTGCTTTTCAAAAGCTGTACTTGCAAAGTTTTTAAGTCATTAAAGCTCTTTTTTATTATTTATAGACTTCTGCTGTTCTTCTCTAAACCATTCTTATTTCATTTCTAATGATCGTATAGAAAAGAAAATCAAATTCAGAAACAAAAATTCACATTCTTTAAGAAACAGATAAAAAAGAATTTCGGAATTTTCATCAAAATCAACGTTAGAATCGTAGGCAGATACCTTAAGGCAGGCAGATACCTTAAGGCAGGAGTCGCCAACCTTTTTTTACTGGGAGGACATATTTCAGAAATACGAGAGTTCGGCGGGCACCGCTACATGAAGAGGAGGAGGGGGGAGGGGTTAATATGTAAACAGGAAAATATTAATGCGAAATAAATTTTAAATACATAAATTCAAATTTTACTTTAAGCAAAATAATTTTAAAATTGATAATTAATGCAATATTTGATATTGCAAATCTGCGGCCAATTTTTGATGTGGCACTTAAGTCGAGCTCCCAGATTCTAATGGAGTGTCAGTGAGGCTTAATCGGTACTTCGATTTTATATATTTCGTATTGGAAAACAAAGATTCACAAGCATAAGTCGACCACCTGAGAGAGTTCAATTTCAGAGCACATTTTCTCAACAATGGGAAGCTATTTCCATTCACTAAATTCCAGAATTTTTCTTCGTTATGATGTGCCGTAAGACGGGGTGGGGTAACTTTGTGGCGGATTTAAATTTTTTTCCTGTGCCAGCCGATCAGTTTTAAAAGCAACCCAAAACGAACAACTGCAAAACAATGGTACATCCTTTCCTTACGTAGTAATGTATTGCGCTAACCTGGATCTTTAATTACCATTGAGAAATTAAAGTTAAAATGTATCACAAAGATACCCCGCCTAGTGGGGCTACTTTGTGACGTCTGTATTTTCGCTTTGAAATCCAAGAGGAAAAATTACTTGACACAGTAGGCAGTTACTTGACAAGTTAGGCAGTAAAACGCTTATCAAAAGCTTGATACACAAGTATATATACCTATTACAAATATTGGAGAGTTTTATCTGTATCTTTGACATCAAAGATACCTCGGGTGCCCAGAGCAGTCATCAGTTCTTTCAGAAGACGAGGATATTCGTCTTTCGGCACATTCTGCTCCTTCGGGTAGATTTTTTCCAGATAGTCAATACTTCTTTCTCTCCAGCGGTATTTTCGATGACGGAAAATGCAACATAGAGTGGATGGAGGAGGTGGGTCGACATTGTGGGTTATTTTGTGACGGTGTCAATGTGTTACAAAGTAACCCCGTCACTTTTCGATATTTAAGTTATGTTCTCATATATCTCGGAAATATCACTATACAAAAGTTATATTGCTCCAGAATCTAACCAACATATTAACAATAAAAAATAATCACCTTTGGTAGTAGGTTGCATAAATAGTTAGCCTTCAGTACACAAAGTTTCTGAAGTTTCAGTGAATATCTTGACAACAGGTTTGAACAATAGACTGGTCAGCGAAGACAAATGCCGCTCAAAAGCTTCCCATACTGGCCACTAGGTGTCTGTGCATCTCGGACAACCTGTTGGTGCTGTTCTTTGCCTATTCGGTATCAAGGCGTGGAGCAAGATCCGAAATACGAAAAAATTACTATGTGTCACAAAGTTACTCCTGCACTCACAAAGTAACTCCATCTTAAGGTAATTTTAATTAAATGTAATTTCTTACATTTATAATTTCCAATTCTCAGTCCTCCATATTGGAAATACCAAAATATGTTGCGTTTCTGTGAGTCATATCGACCTCTGAATGAGAGAAAGGATTAATAAAAAACGTCAAACATGGCTCCAATTCGTAGAATTCTTCAAATCTGGCATTGCATTCTTCTAATAAGGAATCAAAATGTTTGGCAAACTGAAAGGTGGTAGCATTTCCATTGTAATAATTTTCTATCACCATTTTAAATCTGGAAAATGTGATAAATTATCTTTCTCCATATGCAATTTCCAAAGTGCAAATTTAGCTTTAAATGCATTTATCGTACTTGTAGAAGCAATAAGATGATTTCTACCCTGTAGTTTCAAATTTATTTCCTTCAACAGTTAAGTCAGTTAGAAAGCCTAGCTCAGTTAACCAAGGTTTTTGCTTTAATTCTAAATAAATTTCATTCCTGGATAATAGAAATTCTTTCACCTGTGGTAATAAATTTAAATAACGCTCAAGTACCTTTACTCTACTGATATCTATCAAATATCTAAACTCGAATAATCAATAATTTCTAAAACAAAATTTCTAAACTCAAATACCTAAAATTTAGATATTTGAACGGCGGGCACTTTAAAATTGTCTCGCGGGCACCGCTTTGTCGACCCCTGCCTTAAGGAGCTCAAAAAAATATTAAGTAGCAAAATATTTACTACTCAATGCATGTAATAGCGTGATACTTACCACCAAGATGGTGAGAAGCATAGCCAAGATAGCAACTTTCATGATTATTGTAGACTTCAACGCTGACGTTAATGAAAAGGCTGTATTTCAGCATCGGCACTTACCCAAGCTTATCACATGAATTTATATACTCTCCAACGATGCAAAGGTGTCACTTATGAGAACTTTGCACCTGCATCGATAAAATTAGAATTTTAATCTCAAAACAGATTTTGCAACATTTTTATATTTAAATGGAACTTTGGAATTTCTCTGAGAATTTTATCAAGTAATGTTTTTCTTCCATATGTTTTTAACAAAAAAATTTTCAAAGATAAAACTCTCTAAATCTAACTTCCTATAAATTGTTATTTCCTTTATTAATACCGTTTTCGGGTCAATCCACTTCAAATCATCAAATTTAGCAAGGAAAAGTTACGTGACATTTTTAATTTTACTAATTTTTTAACCAAGTTTTCGTCATAGTTTTATGAGATTAAAAACTTGATTAAAATCTTTTTGACCATCCAATTTTTTAGGCCGGCCATTTTTAACCAGCTACGGAGTCATTTGTTGGTGAAAAATGTGTTTAACGAAAAATGCTGTTGTTGCTTTATTTTTATACCTATACAGATTAATAGAAAACTAAAATGTTCACCATAAAACTGTCTCCATTTCAGGTTAATACAAAATTTTCATTAAACTTAAGGATCTAGGCCAAAAAAGTGTTTAAAAACGTTAGAAATAAATGGTCAAAGTTCACATTTCGCTACCCTTACTTTTAGGAAGTAAATCAGACTCACCTTAATTTTTTGCACAAATCGCTCATAGGGCTACATGTCATAAAAATTTCAATCTTGAAAACCTTTTCCTTTTTGTAGTAGAACTTACCAAAAACCGTGTTAAGCCTGTGTTTGGCAGTTTTCACTAATTAATATCGCAAAAGGTACTGATTAAAAATTTCTGAAAACTTAGGATAATAAACACCTTTGTAATATAAAGCTACCATATAATTTTATGAGTGATACTTAACTGATTTTAGGGGAATAGAGCATTATATTTTTGAAAAAGATTGTGATAATTTTTTTCGGACTAGTCACTTTCAAAATCAGTATTAAACACTATTGTTCTTGTTTCAACAACAAAAACATAAATGTTTTGTTTGGCCTAATCCTAAAACTTGTGACTGACGCTAATGAGTTAGTGGAAGAAAATAATTTGAATCAAGTGAACTCAATAGGTTCAACATGGGAGTTGTCACTGATCAGTAAAATAACGAATCTGAATAAAAAAGGAATTGCCAGCTTTACAGGAAAACACAGAAAAAACTGCATAACTTGTAAAAAGGAATTTACAGATTTAGAGGAACTACAAAACCAATCCTGCTCTAAATCAGCTTTTATACTTTATGTACATAAAAGTTAAAATAGACTTACATAAAATTTATTATACCTTTTATGGTCACTAGCAAAAATCAAATAAATTTACTATACCTATTATTTAAGTATATATATAAGTAAATGTATAAAGTACAAGTATATAATTTAAGAGCCATAATTTACTTAAATTTATTACGTAGTATTTATACGTACTAACTAAATTAGAAGACTGGTTATTAAGGAGTGATACAACTTAAATTCATCATAATGTTAATACATATGTGTGTGTGTAATAAGAAGTCCCCATCATTTTTAATAATATTCCATTAATTCTCTACCTTTAATATAGTATTTTCCCTTGTATAACTGCCTCCGTTTCTGTGTGGCGCCTAGCTGTCACTAGGCATATTGCACTATAGATGATCAAGAGGACAACTGAAACAAACTTTCTTTTGCTTTGATGGGAGAGTCGAACTGTACGTCGCTTAGAGTGTTGGATATGGGGTGAACAGGATTCTTGTAACTCTTCCCACTGTGGATGTCTTTTCTAAATTAATCTTGTTCGTAATATACCTTGTAGTGTGTTGAATAACTAAGTATCATTATTGTGCTAGAGTCATTAATCTTATTAATCCTATTGATTGGACTGTTGACTATATTTGATGTTGCTCAATCCCGATTGTAACTTTCAGTCCAAGAAACCATCACTTTTAGTAATGATCCTTTCTTCTGTTTCTATTTTCCAAATTTCGTTACAAGTGAGAGTCTACTAAGAAATTTATTAAACAAACACACACACACACACACACACACACACACACACACACACACATATATATATATATATATATATATATATATATATATATATATATATATATATATATATATATATATATATATATACACAGTGATTTCCGCTTATAAGAATCACGTTTGTTCTTACTGTTTTTGATTCTTATAAGCGGTTGATTTTTATAGCCGAAATTTAGGTTTTTGGACAGGTACACACACACCTATATATACATATATTAGATAATTTACCATAAAATACTCTTTAATTTAAGTTAATTATCTTTTATTAAATTTTGTTTATAATTTTAAAAATACAACTTAATTTCTAGATCTATAAGTAGATACACATGATTATAGTAAGAGAAGAAAAAAATCCAATATTTGTTACAACATACCTGCTTAACAGTTTTAGCATTTCAACTACAGGAAGGGAGCAAGAAAAAGTTTTGTATGGTAGTTTGACGTAATGAAGTTTTCAGGAGGCTGTATCAATACTCTTTCAATACTAATAGTCTCAGACGAAGATTCACCTTCTAGCTTACGTTTTACGTTTTGATAACGTGCTGAATCTACTAATGTCACGTTTGCCTAAGTGATAGTGGACACTTCGCCGAAGATTTATGTGTTTCAGTGTCCAGGAATCCGCAACCAGAATGTGGGAGGTGGGAAAAAAGGGCCCCTATTTTTGTTTGTCAATGCAGAAAAGTGAAATCGGACCCGGACGGGTAAAAATGCCCCTGGGACAAGCTAATAGGACAGTGTTGTACTAAATCGTTTAAGGGGAAACTATTATGTTATGTCTAACAAAGAAAGGAATGAATTTTAAGACTATTCCATCCCATCTTATCAATCTTTCTTTTTAAAAAAAAGAAAGAAAGAAAGAACTTCGTGCCTTTTTAGTGTTTAAGTGGTTTTTTTTGAAAAATGAAAGGAAAGCGAAGAGTGTAAACTGATTTTTATAACCGGTGGATTGATTCTTTAAAGCGAAAATCTTAACATGGAAATAATGCATTTGTTTTAGTTTTCGCGATATTGATTCTTATAAACGGTTGCTTCTTATAACCACTGATCACTATAAGCGATGGTTACTGTATATATATATATATATATATATATATATATATATATGGGGGGGGTGCTTTTCTTTATTTCATGTTGAAGCTCTCAAGAAAGCCAGATGAAATATCAAGTTTATTTCTATTATACGTTTATAAACTATTTCCAGTTTACGATAAATTCCAAATTTATGTAAATACAGTCTAGATTTCCCAAATGCTACTGTGATTGTTTTCTTTGTTTATCTGAGTGTCTATTATTATTTTTATGGTCTTTCAAAAAACATTCTATAGATACATATAAACTTATCTGAAAGTAAAAGCTTTAGATGTGGTGCAAAGTTTGGACTCTAACATTCCATTGTACCGACTAAATATCTTTATTATCTAACAACATGAATTTGTTTAAATTATTTTTTGTTATATGTTTAAACATTATTGTCTGTGCGTGTGGCAGGGAAAATCAAAGTATTGATTTCTTCTCTATCATATTGTATTTAAAATACACAGAGTATAAACAAATCTTCCAATTGAATCTTGCTATTTATTTATCTGAAAACATAAAGGAAGCATTTCATATTTTCAAACATTTATTTCCCAGAAAGTAGAAAATAATTTTTATTTTTAATGTTAAATTGTAATTTTTATTTCCATTTCAAAATGTTTATTTCGTAGTAAACAACAACATTTAGTTTTCGTTAGAAACAGCTCATCCCGTTGATACTACTATACAACAGCGAAGAATAATATGATCATTTCAGTGTCTTCATTTTTCATTCTTCAGAAGGTTCTTCTGGTTTAGGTTCTCCGGTGCCACTCACGCAGCGTTGATTCATTTTTATCTTTCCAAACTGTTTAAGAGAAAACACATTATAAACACACAACAGTTTCGAAGTTAAATGTTTTACTATTTGAAATGCACTACACAAGCCTCATCTGCCGAACCACGGAATATTTTGTTTCCTTCTACATGGAAAACAGGAACCCTGATTCTGCTGCATTATTCTCTTCATATATCCTAAATCTCATGACAGCTTTTCTAGAAAATATCTGCTCTACACATTTAAGGCTCATTAACTCAGTGCAAATAGGGAAATACATGAGTTAATCTCGCTCAGTCAAGGGGTCAGGGACAAAAAATTGAACTTCTTTTCATTATATGGGCTTTCATCCCATGAAAATTTTAAAAATTTGTCGTGAAAAGTTTCAATTTTTTATATATTCTTCAGACAATTGCTCAGTTACCACACTTGTTTCACCAATGAAATTTTGAAAAATTTCAAAAGAATTTTATATGAGTGCAAAGAAGTAGTTCTCTAAATTTCTGAAGATAAAATATTCATTTATAAAACCTTTATTTGCCAAAATACGTAGTTTGAGTGATTAGTCGGGATTTCAAAATTCTATGCCTAAAGAAAATTATTTCATTTTGTGTTTCTTAATTTCATACTCCCGTTAAAATATAATGTTTCGGAGCTAATAAAGTGTTCTGTCCCAAGATCTATTGATTGTTGTCAAATAGCTGTTTGTCAACAGCCCCGATATGTTGTCAATAGCCCCGATATGTTGTCAATAGCCCCGGTATGTTGTCAATAGCCCCGATATTTTCCGATGTACCACCCCATTCTATAATAATCAAGAAATCTTCAAGCTCTCTTTTTTAATAGTCAAATAACCCGTTAATCACTGCCGTGTTTATATAAAAACACATTAACAGAGGGAAAAAAAACATGTTCTAGGAGATTTTAAAAAAAGAAATTTGGTATATAATTTTACGTAATTAAACTAGGCCAAGCACATAATCTATATATATAAAACAGTTCGGTAACTGACTGACTAAAAGATAACTCACAGACTAAACCTCTGGACCAAAATTGAAATTTTCGCTGGGTTGAAATTTTATTTGGCGCTTCTTCTTATAGTGTAGGGGTGCACTAAGAAAGATTTTTAAAAAAATTTTCTTAGATTTTTTTAAATTACATTTTTTATCTGTTTTTGTAACATTCTTTAAAGTTTGCATTTAAAATAATAATTTGAGGGATATAAAATTTATATCACGAGAAAGATCATAAAAATTCCTTTAAAATGAACTCATTTTTGAATCTTTACCTCTATTTTCTAATTTATGGTGAATTTTTAAAGATTCATTTTTACAATTTAATTTATGAAATGCTGATCACGTGGTTTCTATTCTTTTGTGATACTTTAAATTGATTTTGCGTCACGTGCATAACAACGAAATAAATTGACAAAAAAAATTCTTTTATCCTTTCTAATGTGGCAGATGATTGGACATTATGCAAAAAAATATTAAAATACAGTAAAAGAAATATTCCTCAAACTGTACTATATTTTTTAGTATGTTCTACTAGATTAAATTTGAATATTTTCTTCTACATTATATGGTTTATAAAAATATCCGTTACGATTTTTTTAAATGCATTTTTTCGGGGTTTTTTGGCATTAATAGCATACATTGACCGTTGTATTTAATATGAATGCACTCCATAGCGAAGCACGGGTATTCATCTAGTTAAATATATATATAAAGTTTGATATGACTGGTGCAAGCGTAATTTTAATACGTCATAAATAACAGCCGCTTTGAACCTGAGGAAACTTTGTTTTAAGCTTTGAAAATCGACTCATAGTTAAATTTCTCTCATAAGTATATTATCACCAGTTACTCATTATAAAATAAGTAAAAACTTATAAGTGATATCCTATTTCATAAAATTTATTATTAAAGTAATTGATGATAAAAACAGCCACAGTACCCTACTCAAAAAACTTCGTGGCCCAGAGGTTGGAATGTGTTTTAGGTTTACAATTCAAAATGGTTTAATTTCAGTATAAGCATATTAAATTGGGAGCCTATTATACAATTATTTTTATAGTTGCAAAATTCAACCTAAAACTTTTTTATCTTTTTTTTACTTTATGAATAAGTCTCATATTGAATATCAACAAGCTATAAATTGTATACCAAATGCGGGAAACAATCACAAACATTATATTCTTTAATACAGAAAAGTAAATTACCTATGACTATATTCAGAGTACGTGTAAATATTTATTAAAATAATACTTAAAGCAGAGCAATAACGCTATCCATGTGGAATCCCTGTAGGATTCTCAATTCCATAAAATTAAACTCGACCCTGCGTCGGTGTTCTAAAAAATTCAAACTTGTAAATAAAGAACTTACGATAGTATCTTTTTCTTCTTCTGCTTCACATTTAAGGCCTTCAGCGCATGGACATCTCAAAATATGCTTCTCTCCTAATTTCATATGCATATCACTGCAGCTCTCACCTGTTAAAAATAATAATTCATTCAAAAAACAATTCAAGAATCAATTCAGGTTTATTTCACCTGAAAAATGATCATATTGCTTTGTTATGTTCCCGTATCTATCGTTTTCTCGTAATTATCATTCCGTTCATTCGGTCCCTTGAAAAACGGTAGATCGAGATTCCACTGTCTGTGTGTGTATACACATATATATATATATATATGTGTGTGTGTGTGTGTGTGTGTGTGTGTATGTATATGTATATGTATATATATATGTATATATATATATATACAGTCGAACCTCCATATATCGAACTTCCACATATCGAAATTTTCTATATATCGAACTCTTAGCAAATCCCCAAGTTCATTACATAGAAAAATTGTTTCTATATATCGAAAAAATCTCTATATATCGAAATTTGTTTCAAGACATTCCACTTTAAAATAAAATCTCCCTATTTTTGGCATTTGAAACAATACGTCGTAGACTTCAATTCCCGGAAAATGTCCTTGATTAAGTTTTTAGTGGACTGAATAAATACTAACATTTCTTTGAACTTTCCGCAAAACTGGCTCTTCAGCAAGATATTCGTAGTTTTATTTAAAAAGAATGTAACTGTAATCATTGTAACCACTCTCTGGATTATTGTTTTTTTAAAGGTATGTAGTACTCAATAAATCTTTCACATTAATTCATTTTTTAGTTATCAACTTTCATTTAATGGGATTCGTATATAAATTAGAAATGGAGTTTCGTATACGAAAATTAGCTTTAATTTTTTTTAGGAGAATTATGATCAAATTAAGGTCAATTCTATATATCGAAATTTCTATACATCGAATTTTTTTCCGGCAATTTGCTACTTCGATATATGGAGGTTCGACTGTATATATATATATATATATATATATATATATATATATATATATATATATATATATATATATATTCATTCTTGGGCCCGTATTCTTGGCATACATGCTATCCCACCCCGTAAGGAAAAGGTTAAACAATCTTTAAAAAGCAATTAAACGTAAATAAAAACACACATTGTTGTAATATAATGTCTTGATAAAAATCAGAAGTAAAAAATTAAGAATATTCCATCAGCAACTTATGAATCCCCATTATCATACTGGCACTTTAGGCATTGCTTTAAAAAATAGAGGGATAGATATGAAACGTTAATTTTTCTTTTAATCGCCAATTTATTAATCAGTTCAAGTAATTTAAGCTTTGAACATAAGCCAGGTATTTACACCATTAAAATGATACTTTATAGGTTTTCTCTTTTCAGGGAGTCAAAAAATGTTTAAATGACCTGTAAAACAGTAATACGATACGTTGTACATCACTAATCCTAACCATAATAAAAATTGAGGAGAATTATTTTATCTCGAGAAGTAAGTGATTTGTCTCTCAATTGACAGTATGTGAAATGGCTGTATATAAATTTATTTAAAACGCCATTTTTTAGGTCATCGAAAATTAAAAGAAAATTTAAAAGAAAATTTAAAAAAGGAAATTTTTATCGTAAAAAATACTTTATACTGCAATATTCATGTTTGCGAAAAAATAGGCTTCATGGATCAGTGAGAAAGAAAATTCGAAAGATCCTGGTTGAATTTAGCTGGCATATTTCAGTTAGGAGAATACCAGGATTTAGTTTAGGATATCCTCTTTAACTTCCTGGAAAAGTTATTTTACCTTGGGCCTCGTAGTTAAGAGGCCCAAGTTAGATTCCTCGTCCTGGCAGACTGTTGTTTAAAACTCGATCGTGAAATTCATTTGAAAGCCCTATTAAAGAATATTTTAGACTTTCTGTCAAAATATTTTATAGAAATTGTTGAAATTTAATAAAACAAATTTTCGTTCCTCAAAAAAGCTTTATTCCCCTCGAAGGATTAGATATTTATTTAATATGGTACTTACTCTCTTGAGCATAAGGCTTGCAAAAACCTTTTAAGAACACGGACATGTGAATACAACACTGGTCTGCATCACAATCAGCATCTTTATCACATTTTTTCTTATCTGCCTTAGTCACCTTAGTGTATAAAATATTCGACACATAAAAATCATTTTAATGAATATTGCGTTCACAAAAAGATGAGGAACTCACAACTTTCATAATTGGAAATTTGCAGAGAGCTTTTCTTTATAAAAAAAATCATTTTACCAATGAAATAAGCAAAAACATATATAAAAAATGTAACCAAGAATTCTCTCTTATAAGCGCAATTGTTTTGTTCTCATAAAGAATTAATTATTTCGAAATTAATCACGTTCAAGAAGCAAGTAAAGCTAATTGATGTGTAAGATATTTGTACAACTGCATCAATTAATTGTTTACTCTCTCAAGACAATCCCTGCGCACTTACATTGTGTCTAATATAGCAGATTTTTTGAAAATTAATAAAAAGTAATGAAAAAGTTCTCAGAAAATTAAATGTATTGCCTAAAACTGAATAAAATCTTATAAATCTCTAATGGATGAAAGAAACTCATGTGTGCCATTAACTGGTATTTCACATACGTCTGTTATGCAGTAAAATATGTAAGTTTGAAAACCAAGTAAACGAGATTATGAAACTTTAGAACTATTTTAAAGGTTATAAGAAAACTGAAGTGTATAAAGGTATATTTATTGTTATACTTCCTCTATAAATAACGAAACTTAATATTTATCAATACGCACCGCACAGTTTTAATTTCAGGGCATTTATATGTGTACTAGCTGAATACCCGTGCTTTGCTACGGAGTACATTCAAAATAAATACAACGGCCTTAAGGAGCTCAAAAACGTAGTAAGTAGCAAAATATTCACTGCTCAATGCGTATAATAGCATGATACTTACCACCAAGAGGGTGAGAAGCATAGCCAAGATAGCAACTTTCATGATTATTGTAGATTTCAACGCTGACGTTAATGAAAAAGCTCTATTTCAGCATCGACTCTTACCCAAGCTTATCACATGAATTTATATACTCTCCAATGATGCAAAATCGTTACATATGAGAACCTTGCACCTGCATCGATAAATGTAGAATTTTATTTTTATCTCTGAACTGATTTCCTTCGAGAAGCCAACATCTATATATATAAAACAGTTCCGTAACTGACTCATTCATTCATTCACTGACTGACTGACATACAACGCACAGACCAAACCGCTGGACCTAAAGGGCTGAAATTTTGCATGGCGATTCTACTAATAGTGTAGGGTGCACTAAGAAAGATTTTTCAAAAATTCTTCTTAGATTTTTTTAAATTAAATTTTTAAGCTGTTTTTTAAACTTTTTTTACGTTTGCATTTAAAACAATACATTGAGGATTATAAAATTTATATCACGAGAAAGATCATAAAAATTCCTTCAAAATGAAATTTTTTTCGAATTTTTACCTCCATTTCCTGATTTTTGGTGAATTTTTAAAGATTAATTTTTAGAATTCAATTTATTAAATGCTGATCACGTGATTTCTTTTTCTGGTACTTTAAATAAATTTATCGTCACGTGCAAAAAAAAAAATAGGCAAAAAAATATTTTTTCTTGCTAATGCGGCAGACGATTGGACTTTATTTTGTCTATAAAAATATCCCTTACGATTTTTTTATAAATATGTTTTTTTACATCAATTGTATACATTGATCGTCGTATTTATTATAAATATATATATATTTAATTTTTTTTGGAATTAATTGCATACATTGACCGTTGTATTTAATTTCAATGTACTCCGTAGCGAAGCGTGGGTTTTCAGCCAGTTTTTATATATAAATGGAACTTTAGAATTTCTCTGAGATTTTGATCAAGTAATTTTTTTCTTCCATATGTTTTTAACAAAAATTTTTGAACTATAAAAAAACTGTCTGAATCTAACTTCCTATACATTATCATTTCCTTTATTAATACCGTTTATGGGTCAATCCCTTTCAAATCATCAAATTTGGCAAGGTAAAATTGCGTAACATTTTCAATTTTCCTAATTTTGTAACTAAGTGTTCTTCATAGTTTTTTGAGTTTAAAAACTTGATAAAAAAATCATTTTTTTAACCTTACAATTTTTTAGGGCGGCCATTTTTAACCAGCTACGAAGAAATTTTTTGGGGAGAAAATGTTGTAGCTGTTTTATTTTTATACCTATCCAGATGAATAAAAAACTAAAATGTGCACCATAAAATTGTCTCCATTTCAGGTTATTACAAAATTTTCCTTAGACTTAAGGACCTAGGCCAAAAAAGTGTTTAAAAACGTTGGAAATAAATGGTCAAACATCACATTTCGCTACCCCTATTTTTTTAGGAAGGAAATCAGACTCACCTTAAATATTTTTTCCTTGCACAAATCGTTCATAGGGCTACATGTTGTAAAAACTTCAATCTTGAAAACATTTCCCTTTTTGTTGTACAGCTTACCAAAAACCGTGTTAAGCCTGTTTTGGGCAGTTTTCACTAATTATTATCGCAAAAGGGACTGATTAAAAATTTCTGAAAACTTAGGATAATAAACATCTCTGTAATATAAAGCTACCATATAATTTTATGAGTGATACTTAACTGGTTTTAGAGGGATAGAGCATTATATTTTTGGAAAAGAATTGTGCTAATTTTTTTCGGACTAGTCACTTTCAAAATCAGTATTAAAGCCTGTTGTTCTAGTTTCAACAACAAAAACATGAATGTTTTGTTTGACCTAATCCTAAAACTTGTTCCTGAAGCTTATATGTCCCTGACACTAATGAGTTAATGGAGGAAAATAATTTGAATCAATATGTGCTACATTGGAGTTGTCACCGATCAGTAAAAAAACGAAACTGAATAAAAAAAGGGATTGCCAGCTTTACAGAAAAAGACAGATAAAACTGCAATAACTGTAAAAAGGAAATTGAAGATTTAGTGGAACAACAAAACCAATCCTGCTCTAAATCAGCTCAAAGTGAGTATGAAATTTTGATCTACCAACTGAAAGAAAAATGCAGCTTGGTGAATAAAGATGAAAAAATTAAAATACTGGTCTATTACCAGATTTATTGTCAATAAAAAAATTATTCAACATTTTGGTGTTTCTGAGTATTTTTTAAGACAAAAAGACAATTAAGGAGCAAGGTATCCTCATAAACCTTTGTAAAAGACAAGGTGGACACAATATAAGTGAAGAAGTTGTCAACTGTGTGATCGAGTTTTATCAAGATTATGAGAACAGTTGTTTCTTCCAGGTAAAAAGAAATGTGTCTCAGGTAAAATTAACATTGTGAAGGTATATAAACAAATAAAGTTAGTATTGATACCCTTAAATTAGCTTTTTAGTCTTTACAAACAGAGATATCCAGAATATATAATTGGTAGATCAGTGTTCTGTGCTCTCCGACCGAAAGGGTGTGTTCTGCCTGGAACATCTGACACTCACAGTGTGTGTAAATATCCCCAGGTTGTTAATCTGAAGAAAGGGGAAAACTAAACACCAATTACCTGACTTTGTTAGACTGCTTCGTGTGTGACATTGAGAGTGAAACCTGCGTGTTGATTAAGTGCTTGGAATGTCCTGAACCAGAAGTACTTCTTGAAGTCTTAATGAATGATATTGATAACTTGTCTCATTAAATAAGTTTCAAACAGTGGGTGAAGACAGATAGTGCTGATCTTATCACACACTTTTTACCTAGTGATGAGTTTCCACCAACTCATGTGGAAAAATGGATGTCATAAAAATCAAATCATTTTATATGAAATCTCCAAGCTCAGCACTTTAGAGAACTGAAATAGAATCTTGCAGATTTTAATTGCATATTTATTAGAAACTTCTCAGAGAATTATACTTTTACGGTCCAAGATGAAATTCAAAGCTTCCACTGGACGGATACACAGGCTATACTATATCTTTTTCTTTGTTATTTTAAGAAACAATCCAAACTATTGTAAAAGTATTTGTATTATTTGTGACCACCGTATACACGATAAAACCACTGTGTATACATTTCGACAACATGTTGTACATAAGGTAAAGAATGTTGTATCTAGAATACAGAAGATTATTTACCTTAGTGATGGTGCAAGCAGTCAGTACAAAACAAAAAGAATTTCTTCAATTTCTAGCAACAGAAACACGATTTTGGCATAGCATCAGCATGGAACATTTTTTGCTTCATAGAACGGAAAAATTCTTACGGTAGTATAGGTGGAACCACGAAACGGGAAGTAACAAGAGCCAGTCTTCAAAGACCTTACAAAGATCAAATAACCACACCACAAAATATACTTAAGTTTGTTTCAGAGGATAGGTTAGAGATAATTTTTTTTTATCTCGACAGAAGAAATAATTCAAAAGGATTCTTTGCTTAGAAAAAAAAGATTTGAATGTTGTGTACCAATCCCAGGAACTCGAGGTTGCCATCGGTATGTACCCATAAATGAAAATTAAATTAGGTGCTATACTACTTTGAAATAAGATTGGATGATTTCAAAACCTCAATTGAGTTTACAAAATCCTCATCCTTTGACGATAACGACAGCATGGCAGGCATTTATAATGATGAATGGTGGAAAGGTAAATTTAAAGATAAAAGTGGAGAGGACAATGACATTTTAATTTCGCTTTTTTTATTCATCAGGACCTGCAACTACATTTAAGTTATCGAAAAAATTATGGTGTTTGTGTTCCTGTCACTAATGTCCTATACAAATTGGTACCGACTGAACTGACAACTATTTCTGGACGAACATTCAACATCTTAGTAAAGATATGCAATGAAATTTCCGCACTGTTTAATACTCTAATTAGATTTTAACATGCAAAGCAGCAAGTTAATAAAAGAAAAGACATTCACAATATATTCATGTAGGTTTTAGTATTTTAGATTAAAGAACGATCTTGGATATTTTTTTAAAAAATAGAAAGCACCATATAGAGAAAAGTTAAAACTTCGTTTCTCTGGACTGAATGGAAATAGAGTTTTTGTGCATTTTTAGGAAACTGTAATTCAAAGTACAGTCAAGTATCACTCATAAAATTTATGTGGTAGCTTTATATATCAAAAATGTTTATTTTCCTAAGATTTTAGAATGTTTTACTCAGTCCCTTTTGAGATATTAATTA
>OU015492.1:182091497-182161497 GCA_907164885.2 Dolomedes plantarius | reverse complement strand
TTCTGTAAATTTCTGTAGATAAATTGCTCTTTTATATAACCTTTATTTACCAAAGTATGTAGTTTAACCCTACACTGCATGATTTTTTATTATTCCTTGAAATAAATATATATGTATTTGAATATAATGAGAAAGCATGGAAAAATATTTAAAAAAAATTAACTCTAAATTTTCATTATTTTTTAATTAAATATTACTTTGTTGCCAAATGGCAACACCATGCAGTAAGACATAAAAAAGTAAAAAATCAAACTGTGCCAAATGGCTACACCATGCATTCAACAAAGAAAAAATACTTTAAATGATAGTCTCTGAAACAGTTTTTCCTCTTTGTAAAGACATAGAGGAACTAATCATTTATTGCTATACTCTTGTAAATCCTTTGCAATTCAACATTTTACATTGTTGTACACTGCTCTGGCCAATGATCAGTTATGTCAAATATGATATCTTTTGGAGGCTCTCTAGAGCAAGATTTTTTTTGTGTTTTTTTTCCCCAATTTGTTCCTCTGTTTCTGATGGTTTCTCTGTTTAGTGATTTTTCTTGCCTACGTAAGCACAAAGTTTGTGCTAACTGCAATCTAAAATTAAGAAATTTTAAAGGCTTTTCAGTACTGAATTTTTGTTTGTGCATTCTCTTATACAACACCCAACCATTGATAATTGTGAGTTCTGTAGATGGTAGAACAACCGAAAGTACCACTTTTTGCTTCGCATGATTATTTTATACCTTTCAATCAAACTATCAAGTAAGTCCACACCTTCCATGTGCTTGTTGTAAGTCAGGGGTGTCAAACTCGCGTCCCGTGGGCCGCATGCGACCCGCGACGAACATTTTTGCAGACCGATCAATATATTGGCACACAATAATATATAATAAATTAACCGACGCAGAATTATAATAAGATAGGAAGGATTCGTTAAATGTTTTTTAATTATACTCTTTTTTTGCTATTATTTAACAAAATGCGTATATTTATGTTGAATATACTGTAATTAGGTAATATACTGTAATGAACCTACGTTTCTATTAATATTCTTCTTTTTTTTGCGGCCCACCTATAGTTAAACCTTGTTTGCTTGGCCCAAGTTAGCGTTTGAGTTTGACACCCCTGTTGTAAGTTGTTATAATGTAAGGACAATTTACTTTTACATATTTTTCTTTCCTGTTAAAGAGCTCTACTTCACTTGCAGGATTGATATCGGCAAATGTGGAGAACATTGTGACGCTTTTGTTATCTTTCCATGATGCATTTGACAGTTCACAACCATCATATATAGCCACAAATTCAGTGATGTATCCACGAATCTATAGTTTCAGTTCCTTATCAGTTGGAAGTTCGTAGTCTGGAATTCTATTTCTTCTAATAGTTCCAAGAGATAAAATTCCTTTTTTTCTTCAAACGATTTCTGACGTTGATCAATCTAAGGTCTCAGTTTGTAAAATTTATCATGGCCTCTTTGCAAATCAGTTGAAAATGCATTATTGTCATTGAAATGAAGATATCTTCTAATTTTTCAACTTCGTTAACTCGCATAGAATTTTGAGTGAGAGATATTCCAACTACACTATATAGAATAGTTTGTTCGGTAATGAAAGTTATAGGTTCCGGCGGAAAAAAATATGAAAGAAAGTAATAAGGTGTTTCCAAATTCAAAATATTTTGAGGTAGCTGTCTATCTCCACTGAAAGTTAAGGACGCAGGATTTATTTGACTTTTTCTTCCATATAAGTTTACATTTTTCTTTTCAACTTTGTTACTTCTTTTCTCTAACGTCTTGTTACTTGAAGTTGAACTTTCATATCGAATATTCACTTCATTCTAAGATGATTCTGAATCATTTTCACTGTCAGAACTATCCTCTTGATTTCTATTAAAGAGAACATTAGGATTAACTGTAGGATCTTCATCACTATTATCCAAATTTTCATCACTTCCACTTGAAAGAGCATTCCATATTTCAGTTCTCAATAATTTCATTTTACCATCTGTATCAATGAAGTAAACAGACCTATCTGCTTCCATTATTCTAGCTTATAGAGTTTTAAAAAAGAAGTAAATTGCTTCTAATTATATGGCAATAACTCACAATTCAATCTGCACCGTCAAAAAAAAATAGAGAGTAAGAAATAAAAACGAAGCACATGCTTTATGAACTACAGTGTTGACTTGGTTAGTTCACTCCATCACTCGTTCATAGCACCCTTACTGCATGATGTTGCCAAATGGCAACAGATATATATTATGGCCTAAATTATTTTTAAATGTTTGCTTTAACATAAAAAGTCTGTTAAATGAAAGATAAATGCTAATTTTATACATACGATTTTTTTAATGGACATTAAAAAACATTTAGTTGTAAATAATAACTTCGAAATTTGGTCATTCAAGTGATTTCAAAAGTCCCTCCCTATGGTTTCATTTACTGCTATGTTACAGGCCACTATTGCCATCTGGTGAGGATAAATGGGGAAAATTACATTAATGATGTCCAATACTTGCTTTTGGTGCTAAGGGTTGCCATATGGCTACATTTTACTGGCCAGCGGCGTGTCGGCCAGTTGGTGTAGCCAATTGGCAACATCATGCAGTGTAGGGTTAAGTGCTTACCCGCGTATGATGCAATTCTAGACCTAAAGAAAATTGTTTTATTTTTTGCGTCTTAGTTTCGTAGTCCTGTTAAAATACGATGTAAGGGCTAAGTGTTCTCTGCCAAGATCTATCGATTGTTGTCTAATCGCTGTTCCCAGGTATTTTCGGATGTACCACCCCCTTATTTAATAGTCAAGCAATCCTCAAGTCCTCTTTTTTAATAGTCAAATAACCCGTGAACCACTTTCGTATTTATAAAAAGACATTAACAGAGGAAAGAAAACATATTCAAAGAAATTTTTAAGAATGAAATTTTGTCTATGATTTTACGTAACTAAACCGGTCCTAACAGATAATTAAAAATATATTTATAAGGTTTGATATGGCTGAAGAAAGCGTTATTTTAATGTGTCATAAATAACAGCCGCATTGAATCTGAGGAGGCATTGTTTTATGTGTTAAAAATCGACTCATAGTTAAATTTCCCTCGACAGTAGATTATCACGAGTTATTTATAATAAAATAAGTAAACACTTTTAAGTGAAAACCTATGCGATAAAATTTATTATGAAAGTAATTTAAGATAAAAATAGCTAAAGTACCCACCTCAAAAGACTTCATTACCCGGAAGTTGGGATTATGTGTTTTGATTTATAATACAAATTAATTTAATTTCAGTTTAAGTACTCGTTTATGCTATGATTTTTTTAGTTGCAAAATATAATCTAAAACGTTTTCCTCTTATTATTTTAATTCATTAATAAGTCTCAGCATCTGAATATCAGCAAGCTATTAATTGTATACCAAATGCTAGAAACAATCACAAACATTATTTTCTATAATACAGAAAAGAAATCTACCCATCACTATATTCAGAGTACGCCACAGTATGCCTAAATATTTATTGATATAATACTTATAGGCAAAATATAGTAAGATCTCCTTTCAGTGGATCCCTGCACATTGTGGCTTACCAGAAAGTGAGATTGCGGACCGTCTAGTCGAGAAAAGTGCAGAGGTTTTGCAGAAAACTAACAGGCCCTTGGCATGCTATTCCACTAAGCTTTTTCTAAAAATTACCTGCAAAAATGCTTAAAATCGAAGCCTGGTGAATCCTCTACGGAAAAGCCTCAGGCTGCTCTATGTAAAGATTCTTCTTTTGATCCTGACTCTCCGCATTTTGCTGCGGTCGCATGTTTTGGACTTTTGACCGACCACGATTGTCTCCAGGCACATCTTTCTCGAATTGGTCTTGCTGATTCCCCCGACTGCTTCTTGGGTCATTCGGATCAACCTGTAACTGTATTACATCTTGACGTGACGTTGCACTTTTAAACTTTAAGTCCCTTGTTTTGAAATATTGGAGAGCCCATGTTCTAATGGCCTAGGGGCCAAACAACCGACTTTTGTAAAATAAATTGAATTTTTTTTTAAAATAGTAATAACGCTATCCATGTGAAATCCCTGCAGATTTCCATGCCAGAAATTTAAACTCGACTGGCGTTAGTATTCTAAAACTTGTAAATAAAAAAACTTACGGGCATAATTTTTTCTTCTTCAGCCTCACATTTAAGGCCTTCGCCGCATGGGCATTTCCTGATATACTTGTCCCTTTTTTGGTTTTGATCATAAAGGCAACTTTCATCTGTTAAAAAAATATTAATTCATTCCCATAAACAACACATTTATCAATACGTTTCTCGTTTTTACAAAATATGAATGTACCAAATCTAAGCAAAATTATCTGTTCGAAGACTGATTGAGATCGCCCGAAATTATCTGCCATTCGAAGAATTTTTTTTTACAACCTTCAGGCGTAGTAACGACCGTCTGCAAGGATTCGTATTCGTACCCAGGTCACCAAGCCTCCAGTAGAGCCTCCAGTAAAAGTAGTATTCTTAGAACTGAATTATCCCACTCATATGAGGTGATCATATGAGTGAGGTTAATTCATTTACTGAATTCATATTCCTCACATTTATAGTATAGAAATGTATGACATGGAATATTGTAATATTATCATTTTATGTATTTTCTAGTTAACTGCAAGCGCTTTGTTATTTAATCACTAAGATTATTTGCTTTTAATTTTATTCCAATTTTGAGAGAAACTTTACAAAAATTATACACTAAAGGAAATATCTTTTACTTTTTCCAGCTCTTTTTTAGAGGAAATTTACACAATGAACCCTAGGTTTATAATTAGAATGTTCTCAGGATTACAATTTTTCTGTTTGTTACTGTATGTGAATATTTTTAATTTTTATTTTATCTTCTTAAAATTTATATCTGACACAAATGAAATAAAAAATAATCCTTTTTACAGAGATATCTATTTTCTTATGCGTCGTTATGACCTTGCGTTAGTTTTTTTTTTTTGATTGTTTGCCGTTTATCTAACAGACTGTCAAATAAAACAATCACTGTAAATCTCAGTTAAGAGTTTAGAGCCGGTCTTCTCCAAACTGTTGTCTTCCAGCACAATATATTTTTAAGGCTGTCACATTCTATTTCCCTTATTCCAATATAAATAATATTCTTAGGGAAAAAAATTGGTTTCAATTTCCGATTTCTCAATACAAAATTGCTTACTTAAAAATCTTCTTATGTGAATTAGTAAATTCTACAAAAAATATATTTTGGCATGATTTTTACATTTAAATAAATTATGGTGATACATGATATAACAAGTCTTGAAAAGACCCAATAGTTGATATTAACTATTAATTATTAGAGTCATTTTAACTGATGACAACCTTAGTCGTTCTGAATTTGGAATCATTAGTTTAAATTCGACAAACAAGACAGCAATTCTTATCTTCAGTAAGACTGCAATGTATGTACCAGCTTTTTCAGAAATATACGAACAGAAGGAGATTCGTTTTAAAGAAATCTGTTATTACATATTTCCTTATTTATAAACTTAATTATATTTTTACAGTGCACTCAAAGCATAGATGTGTGACGGGAATGATTATTCCTCTCATTTAGATGTACTGACAAGAATAATTAAACACGTGAAAATGAATTTTAATACTTAAAAGATGGCAAAAAACTCCTATTAAATCAATTCTACCACCTACTTTCACTAACAATAAGTTCAGTTTTGTAATTTTGATAAAATCGAGTTTATTAGGGAAGTATTCGTTTTAGATCGTTAAATGTCTAACTAGATTTATTCCAAGATCTAACTGCATTTTTTACAAGAATCTAAATGTTTTCAAATGACCTGTATAAACCATAATACGATACGATACATATCAGTAATTTTATTATTTTGTGAGAATTGTTGAAATTCTTAAACATATTTGTAATTTCTTTTTCCTATTTTGATTGTACATTTCGACAATTTTGTACTTACTCTCATTCATGAAAGGCCTGCAAACGCTTCCTCTGAACACTGTTTCAACGCAACACTCGCCTGCTTCACAATCCTCTCCTGTTGTACATCTTTTAACTGCTGCCTTGGTCACCTGAACATATAAAACATTTGAACAATAAGAATCATTAAATGAAAATTTCGTTCACGTTAATATGGGGAACTCAGCCTTTCATAATCTGAATAATGCTGAGAGGAAAAAAAACTTTCATTTTATGAAAAAAACTAGCTGAAAACCCGCGCTTCGCTACGGAGTACATTCAAATTAAATACAACGGTCAATGTATGCAATTAATGCCAAAAAAAATATATATATGTATATTTATAATAAATACGGTGATCAATATATACAATTCATGTAGAAAAAAATATATATATTTGTAAAAAAAATCGTAAGGGATATTTTTATAGACAAAATAATGTCCAATCGTCTGCCGCATTAGCTAGAAAAAAAAATATTTTTTGTCTATTTAGTTGTTATGCACGTGATGATAAATTTATTTAAAGTACCAGAAAAATAAATCACGTGATCAGCAATTAATAAATTAAATTCTAAAAATTAATCTTTAAAAATTCTCCAAAAATCAGAAAATAGAGGTAAAGATTCGAAAAAGATTTCATTTTAAAGGAATTTTTATGATCTTTCTCGTGAAATAAATTTTATAACCCTCAAATTATTATTTTAAATGCAAACTTAAAAAAAAGTTACTGAAACAGCTTAAAACTTTAATTTAAAAAAATCTAAGAAGAATTTTTCAAAAATCTCTCTTAGTGCACCCCTATACCATAAGAAGAATCGCCATGCAAAATTTCAGCCCTTTAGGTCCAGCGGTTTGGTCTGTGCGTTGTATGTCAGTCAGTCAGTCAGTTACGGAACTGTTTTATATACTATAGATTATGCCAAAGAAATAAACGAAAACATATTATGATAGTCGTCTCCAAAACTAGTTCTTAGAAATACGCTTCTCCCGTTCCTTCAAAGACTTCAGTAACATAAGATACTGAAGTCTCTTCAGTAACTTATACGATACGATACATATCAATAATCTTATTATTTTGTGAGAATTGTTGAAAATCGTTTACATGGAGAGTCAGAAACTTAAGAGACAACTATTTTCTTTTATCGCTAAGCAGCTGCAGTTCAGTCATTGATTCTAAATAAATTTCATGGATAAAATAGCAAGAGCTTTTTATTTATTTATTTAGCTATTTAATACAGGTCTCTAATCATACTTCAAGTTCATCATATATATAGCTGTTTAATTTTATGCCATTGTAAAATCATAAAAAAATTATAGCGTCAGGCCTGTAAAGCTAAAATTGTTTGTAATTTGGCCGGTTGGCAAATTTAAAGGTTTAACACTTTATATAATATAAACTCTTAATAAAATTGTATAGCAAAACTTTTACATAGCGATTACTACACCTGTACTTACAAGCAAGATGAAAAACCTGTCTAAGGTAATTACTTACATAATTATAATAGTTTTTTACACTGGTGTGTAAGAGAATATGAAAATTTTAGAGAAACTGTTTTTAAAATGGAATGAAAACTGAAGTACACTTTTTTGTGTAAATCCGCTATAAATAAAAAACTTAATATTTGCCAATACTCACACCCCAGTTTTAATTTTAGGGCATTTTCATGTGAATTTATAAATTTAATATTTTTCAGGTTTGAAACTAATTACCTAAAGGGATAATTAAGAGTACAATTTATTCTTTAATGAAATGCTTTTGTTTTCGTATATTGAAAAATCATCCGTAAAATCAAAAAATTTATAAATTATTTTTCCTGAATAAATACTGAGAAATTCGGTTTAATAACTGAATGCACACTGTAATGATCTGGTTGATCTCCAGAATATAATGAGCTAGTTCACTCACATAGGCAAAATTGCAGTTTATAAAACAATATGGATTGACAAGTTAGGTAAAAGTTCCATTAGAGATATTTACATATATTGAAACTGAAAGTATTAATCAAATACTTTATCTGTTATTTACTGAAATTTAAAATTTCAATGACACTTTTTTTATTATTTCATTTGTGACAAGATAGAAATGTTTAAATGTTGCGAAAATAAGACTATTCTTTATAAAAAATTCTTTTTTCCAGTTCAACATTTTTATCTTATGGGACTGCAAAGTGAATAAATTAATTTGTATTTACATTTGGGGAACTACGTAGAAAAACTCACATTTTGTGGTAAAAGGACATCACGCGTCCCAGGGCCGTATTTGCAAATTTATAAATACGAAAATAAACAAACGAAAAATTGAAATTCTTTAAAAACCATTAAATTGTTTATTTAAAATATACTTTCCTTTTGAGGTTTCCGACTACGTTCGGAGCCTTTGTTTCGGAGCATGTAAAATTTCAGTAATTTCTGAAGAGATTTTTTTATAAATATAGCTATAAATCAACAAATAAAATACCTAGAGTCTAATCTGTGTTCATTACTTTCTGTAGTATTATGAAAAATATACCTAGAAAATTTCATAGACATAGCGTGATTAAATTTTGAGTTATCACAAGAGTCGTTTACATTTTTGATGAAATATAAGTTCTTCAGAAAACACAATTAAAGTTTTCATATGCAGTCGAGCCCCGTTATAACGAATTTCAAGGGACCAATGGTTTTGTTGACTATATCCGAACCGTTAAGAAAAATATTAAGAGTTCACAAAATGTATAACTCATTAGTTGCTATGTGTATTCAATAATGATGTATTTAAAAAATGATCAAATCTATTAAAAATGATCATTAATGAATTAAATTGACTAAAGTCGATTATATTAATATGACACAATACTAATTAAATTAACTAAAAATGAAGACAAATGGAAATAAATTAATTTCGAACAATTGTATGTCACATTTGGGAATGATGAAATTTTGTGTTTTTCTATCCACATCGTGATAGGTAAATCATCATCTTCTTCTTCAGCATTCTTTGCTTCTTTAAAATTCATTGTATCTTCAACATTCTTAAAAAGTTTAAAAATAAAATAAAAATTCAGTAGTCTTCAGTACCTTCTTTTCAGAAGGTTCGTTATAACCGATTCTTAAGATTTCGGAGGTTTGCTATAAAAAGATAAATTAGTATTAAATACAATAGGAAAACGGCGGGACCAAAATTTTCGTTCGTTATATCCGGGAGTTCGTTATAAACCGGGTTCGCTATAATGGGGCTCGACAGTATATTGAAATGGACTGCTGATGCTCTTCTTTAAATCAATTTAATTTCACTTCTAATGATCGTACAGAAAAAGTAAAATCAGATTTAGAAACAAAAATTCACATTCTTTAGGAAACAGGAAATAAAAAAAATCAGAATTTTCATCAAAATCGACGTTATAAACGTAGTCAGATACCTTTAAACCTCAAAAACACATTAAGTAACAAAATATTTACGTCTCAATGCATGTAACAGTGTGATACTTACCACCAAGATGGTGAGAAGCATAGCTAAGATAGCAACTTTCATGACTATTGTAGATTTCAGCGCTGACGTTAATGAAAAGGCTATTACGGAATCGACTCTTAGCCAAACTTATCACATGAATTTAAATACACTCCAACTATGCAAATTCGTCGCTTATGAGAACTTTACACCTGCATTGATAAAGTTAGAATTTTATTTTTATCACTGAACAGATTTCATGCCAGTAGACAATATTTCAATATTTAAATCAAACTTTGGGATTTCCCTGCGAATTTTATCAAGCAATTTTTTCTGCGCATATGTTTTTAACAAAAATTTTCCAAAGATAAATCTCTGCATCCCACTTTTTAAAAATTATCATTTCCTTTATTGATATCGTTTTCACAACTTTGCATTTTTTTCTAAACTCGATCCCTAATACTGAGTAACTCTGAAACATTTAAAAATATCCTTTAGCGCTTGAAATTGAAAAAATCTCCTACAAAAACTGAAATACTTAATTCAATGCGTAATAAAGTTATTTAATTCGAGATCTGAAACTGAAATCAATTTTTCTTATTTTGAAAGTAACTTAAATACTTCATGCAAAATGCCATATACGTAAGGTGAAATATTTTTTATATATCCTTTATTTAGAGTAATTATAAATTATTGAAAAGAAATTACCATTTTACCACTGTATCAGATTAAGATAAAATTATGGTAACGAAGACTCTGCTACCACGTTTCATTCGCACTTTATAACTTTTAAGAAAAGAATGTAACAAGGGTAATAAACTGAAGCCTAACTTTAAAATCATTTTATATTTTCTCACAAAATACTAAATAAAAAGCGAAACATTCACTGGGTTGACAAATATCGAACTTACATGTTCACCTTTCCAGAAGGGTGTATAGACCATTACACCAAACCATATCATGATCATTCTGAATGAACTTTACATTTGTACCATCATGAAAAAAATGTATTCACTTCCCGTGAAAGGATTTTTCACTTCCACCAAAATTCATTTATACCCCACACATAGTCGTACTTATAGATTTTTTAAAAAATCTGCTTATAAATAATATCTGTTAACTGTCATCGGGAAGCAAAAAAAATGACTGTAGAAAAAAAGTGAAGCTTTATCCTTTCAACAACATCTTCAAATGGATGTCTCTGCTGATAGGAGGAGCTAAAATTATCTTGTTAAAAATCTCTGTCTCCTCATATAAATAGTTTATTTTACGACTTACTTTCTAAATTCTTTACCGATGATTACTTATTGCTTCCTGAATGAAGGCTGCGCTAGGTTTGCGAATTCAGGTTTCGAAAAGAAATGGAAGTGGCAATAGGAGAAAAAAAATTCTGAAAACTGTTTTCAACTTCAAAATAATTACGTTTTATCTTACTCGATATTATAGCTTGTTTTCAATCCGCAATAAAAAGAATTTTTTTCAAATTAATTGATATATAATCACCAAAGTTTTCACTAAGAATATGCTTTATTGAAAACGTTTGTGAAGCCGAGTGGAATAAAAGTGAAACAGAATAAACGTGGAAAGAAGCACGGTAGACAAAGTGTGCTCCGTTTAAATATATGAGTTGAAATACTGATCTCCCTTAATACAACTTTAATAAGAAATAAATTTTAAATTGTCATTATTTAAGACTGGTTTTTCATTGATTATTTTTTGGGTGGAGGATTCTGGTCACTGGAACTCTTCAGTTTCTTTCTGTTAGATAATTTCCTTTTAATGACGAAACTTAAAAATTTAATAATGTTTTGTAAACAGTTCGAAGATCAAGTTATAAAATTTTTCTCAAAAGATCGATTCTCCTAATTAGACTACATATCCTTCTCAACTTGTAATTTTGATTTGCCGTAGTCTTTAGAAAAAACGGCAATTACATAAACAAGTAATTTAAAATATCTAGAACTAAAAGTAACTTTTATCTGGAAATTTTTAAAATATATTTATGATAAAATCGAATTATATAAAACATTTAAGGTTCGTATTTTGTCTAAGAGAAGAAAAAAGAACTAAAATTCAATAAAACTTCGTAGATTCGAGAATTTAGTAGGCGTAGTATTTTTCTAGAACCGTGTTATGTTTTTATTCTGAAATTTCCATTAATTTATCAATTAGCTTCCGAAGAAATTCGACAAACATCAACCATTATTAAAAAAAATATGACCTTGCATCGTTTTTTCTGTAAAATGTTTATTTTCACATTAATATATAGTACATACAGTATTGAGCACTTCAATGTGTCCATAAAAAATTTACATTTTCTTCTGTGTTTTGTTTATTTCGTATGTTTTTCGGCAGATGGAACAAGGTAAATTCTCATTTGAATGTACTTCATCTGTCGTTGATTCATCTGGTGGATCGCTTGTCTTTTAAGGTTGCCCAGTAGTGGACTGCGATAGGCATCGTTCGTTAACTAACCTTTTAAACTGTTGAATAGAAAATAATTAGGATTAGTTAAACATCCCATAGACATACATAGATATACAAAACAAAATCTATCTTTTCTTCATTTTGCATGTCAAAACTGCAAGACAGGTACTCCAGCATATTTTAAAATAAATTAAATTTGTTCAATCCACACACAACTAGTAGCATCCAAACACATCAATGTTAAACCATCAAGCTACGACATATTTCTGCAATAAACTTTTGAAAAGAAACTTATTAGATATAAATTTATGAAATAGAATACTTACGGAACCATGATAAATGATTTTCTCGGGTTCACATACAAGACCACTTTCGCAAGGGCAATATTCGAAGTATTTTCCTCCTATATTGCTACTTTGGCACCTCTCATCTTTAAAAGAGAAATGTGGATTAACAGGATCCATTTTGAACCTTATTTTATAGAATTTTAATACAGTTCTTATTTCCTTAACTATGTATGACTGGAAAGAAATTAATTACTGAGTGAAAATGTATTCTCAGCATAAAAACATATCGCTACTTTCCAACGTTATCTATTCTCTACGGGCATTTTTCTATCTTTAAGGTTTCTTACATTCATAATGACAAAAAATAAACTGTCAGAATTAAGATAGTAACCCTTTAATGTCCCTAAGTATATATATTTATAGAATTCTAAACCCAACATGGTTCCTCATCTTCTTTTTTAGCATATTTATTTATTTAATATTTATTTTTAAAAAATTTTCTATTATACAATTCCTGTGATTTTTTATTGATGATGATTTTTTATACTTCCCAATGGTCGCGCGCTGCCGTATTCTATGAATGATGATTGAATCAGGGCTTCTGTAGATGGAAGCTCACGTCCCGACCCTTTAAACTACTTCGGCTGTGTGAGAGAACTTCATATTATGGATTATTTCCTCGACCAATCCCCCCCCCCACACACACACATACTAAAATAATTTATTTTGATGTGAGCTAAATATTTAAAACCTTGCCTAAATGCCTGATTTCTGTATTTAAATTCACTTCGCTGAAGTGATCTATTAAAAAAATCAAAGTAATGGTGTATTTCGATCGATTGGCCTAATGGAATCGGATCACACCCATCTTATTTCAGATTTCTTTTACTTCATTAAGAAACATAATGATAAAAAGTTTTTTAGAACAAGATCGTGATAAACCAACATACTATCAGACAACAAGTTAAAACATCCTGCAGCTATGTTTTTATATCTTTTAATATTAATCAAAACCATAAATTAAAAACTCAGCTGAACTTAAGACATATTTTTTCACTGTAATTTGCAAGAGTTTATGAAATCCTTGTGATGATTGTAATTGTATTAAATTACCCAAAAATAGCTTTATTCTATGACTCAATTTTTAATAAAAGTTTTCTCAACTTACTCTCTTTAGCAACAGGTACACAAATACTTCTTCTATAAAAACCTTGACTAAGGCAACATTCTCCCTCTTCACAATCCTCTCATGAAGTGCATATTCTTCTGTCTTCTGCCTTTGTCACCTAAACATATGGAAATCCGTCTGAATAAAAATTTAAAAAATAACAATTGGTTCCCAACTCTAAATTTTAATATTTTTTCCAAGATCTCGAATTGAGTATATTATCGTTTAAAAATCTTTCTATGAAACTTCTGTGTTAACGTAACCTCTGCTCGATTCATTACTATTTGGAAAGTAGCCGATTAGCAAAAATTGACCTTCGGAGTGACAAAACTAGTCAGTTCTCTTTTGTTGTCTCCCTGAACAGGAACTTCCCAGAAGATGTTCAGAATATCCCGACTACTCATAAAATTCGATCTCTTTGAACTTTGTTTAGCTTTGCCAATATTCTTCTGAATTTTACTGAGGAAACATAATTTTTATTTCGGTTGTAAGTCCTCGATCGCAGCAAACGCGTAATAATCCACAAACAAACTGGAAAACTGTCTTGCTTTTACTCATCTTTTAATCCCCTTTCCAAAATCTCGTATATTTGTATATTTATCTATGACAGAATTACTTCTAAATTAATTTTTAAATGCCGTTGTGACAAATTCAATGCTAAGAATGCGTTTTGTATTGTGATTGATATTTTTTTTCCTCCAAAAAGGGTGGCATCAATTGCATTATTCTACATGAAAGGTGTCAATCCCTCGATACCATTTTTTTCAGTTTTATAACAACCAATCTGCTAACTTTTTCCCAGTTATCAATGATTTTTTATTTTAAATCCAACTAGTCAGCCTGAGATCGTTTGCTCTCCCGGAAGAAGTACTCAAGATTACACCACAGTTTATATCTTTACCCGCCTCCCCTCAAAATATGTCAGATTTTTACCCAGAAGTGTCAAGAATATGCAAGTTCTTAATGATATTATAATATTCTATATATAATAATAGCTTATGTTTTCACAGTATGTTTCAAAGTTTTGTATATATTAAGAAATTATTATACTAAGATTCGTTTTAATTGAGGCAAACTCACCTGTGATAAAACTATTTTAGATAACAAATTTATCTGATTTATTAACGTCTTTTACAATAATTTATTTAAAAATCGAGGTGAAGCTCTGTAGATTTTTAACGCATTACAAGGCAATTATATTGCAATAATATCACACATTACAAAAAGAATGGCTTTTTTCCTTTAGTTTTATTTTAGAGATGAGATATTTACTCTGCGAACACTTCAAATGTTGTTATAATTGAACAATTTATTGTAAAAATTGCAAATAAAATATTTTAAATTCCTCTTCTTTATTTTCTCGTAATAAAATTTTTGCAGTGATCTACGTTTAATATTTTCAAGGCACGTTATTTCATCACAGAACTACAAAGGAATATAGTATATAAATGTGGAAAGAATTGTAAACAAGCTTTAACAGAAATGTGCTTTCAATGAAAGGTTTAAACATGACAATACTTACCACCAAAATTGTGAAAAGTATAGCTAACATAACTCCTTTCATAATGAAGATTTCTAGGAAATTAACTGAAAAATCTGTTCGAGCCTAGAAAATAACGCAAGTGAATTTCACAAATTTGTATATTCGTCAGCTTGCAGTCTACAGAATTCCTGAGAATTGAGCACCTGCTGTGATAATATTCGCAAATAAAATCTCCCTATCTTTAAAACGTACGTTTGCTGACTGCGAGAATTTTATCAAGTAATTTTTTTTTGTGCTTATGTTTTTAATCAAAAATGTTCCAAAGAAAAATCTCTGCATCCAACTTTCTTAAAAATTATCATTTCCTTTATTAATATTGTTTTCACATCTTTACATTTTTTTTATCTAAACTCTGTCACTAATACTGAGTACCTCTAAAACATTTAAAAATATCATTTAACGCTTGAAATTGAAATAATCTTGTACAAAAAGTGAAATACTTAATTCTACGAGTAAGAAAGTTATTTCATTCGAGAGCTGAAACTGAAATAAATTTTTTTCTTATTGTGAAAGTAACTTAAATACTTCATGCAAGATGCTATATACGTAGGGGGAAAAATTTCTTATACATCCTTTATTAAGAGCAATCTTTAAATTATTGAAAAGAAATTACCATTTTTACCACTCTATCAGATTAGGATAAAAATTATGGTAACGAAGACTCTGCTACCACGTTTCATTCGCACTTTATAACTTTTAATCAAGAAATGTAACAAGGGTAACAAACTGAAGCCTAACTTTAAAATAATTTTATATTTCTCTCGCAAAATGCTAAATAAAATAAGAAACATTCATAGGGTTGACTAATATCGAAATTACATGTCCATCTTTCCAGATTGGGGTGTAGACCATTACATCAAGCCATATCATGATGATTCTGAATAAACTTTACATTTGTTCCAGCTTAAAAAAGATTTTTTCACATCTTACTTCCCGTGAAAAATCATTTATACCCCACACGTGACGCTATTTAAAGATTGTTTTAAAAAATCCGTTTATACTTAATATCTGTAGACTGTCCTCGGGAAGCAAAGAATGACTGTAGGGCTTCAGAAACCAATTATAATCTACTCGCATAAAATACTTAATTTCCTTGCAATAGGCTTGCAATAGCTTGATATTGGGCTCTAAAATGGAATGCCTAATCCTAAACTGAGTAGAAGCAAAGGGGGAAGCGGGGAAATTGGCCAATTCTATTCCAAAGAGGTGTTTGATGTACATGTAATACGTCAAAATATTTTTAAATAAAATGGGCTTTATCCTATTATCGAAGGAGATACATATTAATTGCCCTTGTTCGAACAGACGGAAAACTTCCTCTTGACTGTCGCAGATGGCTCAGGCTGTCAAGTGTTGAAATTCTAGATCTTAAATTCTCTAGGGCGATTTTGCCTCTGTACTTCTCTAGTTATGGTTTAGTCAAATGCATAGTCAAATGAATTCTGTCCGCAGATTAGCTAATGTCCATTAGTGAATTCTGTTTTTTTCATCTCAAAATAAATGTTCAAATGTAATACGTGTAGTTTTTAAAACAAAGGTTTTCAGCAATTATTTTTTACGGAGCATCAAATTATTATGTCAACCAAAACAAAATTTAAAAAGTATATTGAAAAAAATCAGAATAAGATGAGTTTGGCTAAAACATGTGCATTGGATTTAAATGTCCATTTTTAAACTCAGAGGTCAGGATTCTAGAAAATGCATTTTCAAATCCGGAATAGAAAAATAGTAAGAGTAATATTCCTCATAGTAGCTTAACACTGGACCTCAGAATCTGCAAGGTAAAATGACGTACTGTACCAATTACCTTCAAGGAGTGAAGGGTCATCCTTTACTCCTTGAAGGTAACCTCTAGATTTGAATGTTGATATCGAACCCTGTTGAAAATCGTCATACATTTCTCTAAATGGTAGCACATTTCGGTATTTAAAACGAAGATTTTGCAATAACATTTTAATTTTTCATACGTCTAAATTTATCAAATGAAAAAAACTGAAATACAATGTTAATTTAAAAGCCCTAACCTAAAACGTAATTCATTTCTTTAGTCAGTAGTTCCCAACCGGACTTTAAATCACTATTTTTCAAACTCTCTTTGGACAGTTTAGATATCTCAGAAGCCAATCTGTTTTTCTTTTCCATCCGACCTCCTTGTATAAAGGTAAACGCTCCAACAAGGGAAGATCGGGCAAGACGCATAAAGAATGTTAGTATCATCTGTACCTTAATGTCAAGATCACTGTCGAGGTAGTCCGTCAAGCTATGTAACTACGCATTTCAATACTATTAAACATTTGCATTTACGCATTAGTATCTATACTCCACTGGTGAGCTGTATACATTTTGTCATCCTAGAAAGTTTTTGCCACAATTCGTGGTAGAAAATGTTCCTCTCCGAAGAGGGCTGGTTGACTGTACTTTTTCTGTACCCAGGAAATATTTAGAGAAATTCCGCAATTGGAATTCCTTTCCGTTCCAGCACACTCATCGGTTATGCAATGCTGAGGAGCCCATAACAAGGATGAAACCAAGCTACAAGGCACTATTCCGCTACATTACATATATATATATATATATATATATATGTGTGTGTGTGTGTGTGTGTGTGTGTGTGTACATACATACGTAGGTATTTGTAGTTCTCATTCATTGTGGAAGTTTTGCAATAAACCGACAAACCTAAAATTTAAATCTGTAAATTTATACTAGGTACTTTTGTGCGGATTTCGAAATACCTGACAATGTTATATTCATCCAACATTATCATCCATCCATCATCCAACATTCGAAATACCTAATAGTGTATATTCATTCAACTGCTCTTTCATCTATTTCAAAACTAAACATTTTTACACTATGCAGTATGAGGATATTGATTTCCGGAATTATCACACCCTTTGAACCGCTGCCGAATCTAGTGGCCGATAGATGCTAATGTCCCATACTTGCAGAAAATGTTTTGTAGAATATAAATAATGTATGCTTTTATGTTCACGATATAGAGATTTTCCTAATATCATTCAAAATGTTTTATGCTTAATTTTCCAAAACCGAGTTCTCTAAGATCGTTAATATAAAGAAATGTGCTTTGACTTGACTAAATGTTTTGGTATCCCATAATTCGTATAATGAACCAGAATTTTTACCACTCTACCTCAGGACACAACAAAAGAGTCAATAGAAAAAAATGTCAGAGAAATTGTATATGTGTAATTGTACTTTTTTGTCCAATTGCACAGTGTAATATGAACTTAACCATGAGAATCCTTTTAGTTTATTTGAAATTGTCTCACTTCACGGACCACCTTTTCATCGTTACTTTTGATTTGGTTGGTTGGTTGGTTGATTGGATGGTTGAGAATGCTACGGGTATCTTTTTCTACACGAACCTAAGGATGTACCTACCGATTTTCCAATGGTTCATCTCAAAATGCACAAGTTGGGAAAACAGTGAGACTTATCCTTTCAACGACATCTTCAAATGGATATCTCTGTTGATATACGGGGTTAAAATTATCTTGTTAAAAGACTCTGTCTCCTCATATAAATAGTTTATTTTACGACTTACTTTCTAAATTCTTTACCGATGATTACTTATTGCTTCCTGAATGAAGGCTGCGCTAGGTTTGCGAATTCAGGTTTCGAAGAGAAAAGGAAGTGGCAATAGGAGAAAAAAAAATATGAAAACTGTTTTCAACTTTAAAATAATTGCGTTGTATCTTACTCGATATTAGAGCTTCTTTTCAATCCGTCAAAAAAAAGAATTTTTTTTCAAATTAATTGATATATAATCACAAAAGTTTTCACTAAAAATATGCTTTATTGAAAACGTTTGTAAAGCCGAGTGGAATCAAAGTGAAACAGAATAAACGTGGACAGAAGTAGAGTGAAGTGTGCTCCGTTTAAATATATGAGTTGTAATATTGATCTCCTTTAATAGAACTTTAATAAGAAATAAATTTAAAATTGTCATTATTTAAGACTGGTTTTTCATTGATTATTTTTTGGGTGGATGATTCTGGTCACTGGAACTCTTCAGTTTCTTTCTGTTAGGTAATTTCCTTTTAATGACGAAACTTAAAAACTTAATTATTCTTTGTAAACAGTTCTAAGATCGTGTTTTTGAATTTTTCTCAAAAAATCAATTATCTTAATTTGACTACATACCCTCCTCAACTTGTAATTTTGATTTGCCGTTGTCTTTAGAAAAAAACTGCAATTACATAAACAAGTAATTTAAATTATCTAGAATTGAAAGTAACTTTAATCTGAAAAATTTTAAATATAATGATGATAAAATCAAATTATATGAAAAATTTAAGGTTCGTATGTTATCTGAAAGAAAAAGAAAGAACTAAAAGTCATTAAAAGTTTGTAGATTTGAGAATTTAGTAGGCGTAGAATTTTTCTAGAACCGTATTAATGTTTTCATTCTGAATTTTTCCATTCATTTATCAATTAGCTTCCGAAGGAATTCGATAAACAGCACCCATTATTAAAAAAAATATGACCTTGCATCGTTTATTCTGTAAAATGTTTATTTTCACTTTAATATATAGTACATACAGTATTGAGCACTTCAATGGGTCCATAAAAATTTTACATTTTCTTCTGTGTTTTGTTTATTTCGGATATTTTTGGGTAGATGGAACAAGGTAAATTCTCATTTGAATGTGCTTCATCTGTCCTTGATTCATCTGGTGGATCGCTTATCTTCTAAGGTTGCCCAGTAGTAGGCTGCGATACGCATCGTTCATTGACGTAATCCTTACCAAGCTGTTGAATAGAAAATAGATTAGGATTAGTTAAACATCCCATAGAGCTACATTAAAACAAAATCTATATTTTCTTCATTTTGCATGACAAAGCTGCAAGACAGGTACTACAGCATATTTTAAAATAACTTCAAGTTGTTCAATCCACACACAACTAGGAGCATCTAACCACATGAATGTTAAACCATCAAGCAACGGCATATTTCTGCAATAAACTTTTGAAAAGAAAATTGTTAGATATAAACTTATGAAATAGAATACTTACAATCCCATGATCTATGATTTCCTCGGGTTCACATACAAGGCCACTTTCACAGGGGCAATGGAAATAGTATTTTTCTCCTAGCTTGAATCTCTCATTACTGCAGCTCTCATCTGTTAAAGATAAATGGTGAATAAAGTGATCTGTTTTGAACCTCATTTTATAGAATTTTAATCCAGTTCCTATTTTCTTAACAATCGAAGACTAGAAATAAATTAATTACTGAGTGAAAATGTATTCTCATCATAAAAACATATCACTACTTTCCAAAGTTATCTGCACCCTAAGAACATTTTTCTATCTTTAAAGTTTCTTACATTCATGATGACAAAAAATAAACTATCAGAATTAAGATAGTAACTTTTTAATGTCAGAATTTTTCTTATTTTGTTCCATTTGTTCTGTAGCTTATTAAAGTCTGTAACAACTGTTACTAAATTACGGTAACTTACAAATAATAAGTTGTTCCCGATAGCTGCTAAGTATTTGACTTTTTTTTTAATTTCAGGCCCTCTTAAAGTACATAAAATCTGCAGGAAAAAAATTATCTCTTATATATGCCTGCACTTAGTTGAACATGATAATGGAATTTGACTAGTCTGTGTGGATTATAAAGTACTTAAGCGAAGAGACTTTATATGGATTATAGATAACTAGAATTCCAATTTTTTACTTTCAGGATTCTCTTGTTGTATTTCATAAAGATTACAGTTTTTCTCTTTATCAGAAAAATGCGCTAGTTGAGCTAAGTGCAACAAATTTGTTTATTTATGTATTATCTCGTCAGAGAGAAAAATTGTTTAAGGCGCATTAAATTTTGTTTCTTGAACAATAATTTCTAAAAAATTAATTTTTTAAAAGCCTCTAAGGAGAAACTTGGCTATACAAAACCGGTGGATCCTATATAATCACTAAATTTTTAGGTTATGCTACTTAGTAGGTAATTAGGTTATACGTATTTGGCCATACGTAATCATTAAAGTATTAGGTTATCCAGTAAAACTTGTATCCCGAAACCCGTTAAATACGCAAAATCTTGAAAAGATTGGTTTAGTAAATTTGAAATTTCGAATAACTGTGCTTCTTTCTCGTTCTGTACAAATAAAATAAGAAAAACTTCATGAAATCGCTTTGGACCAAAATGAACTAGAAGTTTATGGCTGAACCTGCAGAAGGTTGGAGCGAAACTATTTTGTAGTTAAGAAGGTTATCCAACTGAGAGAGATGACCAGGCAGAAGATTGTTATAAGAATTTCAACCTTTATTACTGCTTGAAAAATTTTAGGAGGCTATCACTGAATTTAGAGAGGGCCCCTCAAAAGTGAACTATATGCTGAACCATAAAGCATATAGCACCTCATCGTCCTTTTTCTAACAGGTTCATCTGTATAGGGTGAAGTTTAGCTTTACCCCAAAAGTTAACTCGCACATTCTCCCCAGAGAACTGGAAATTTATGATAAGCAAATTCTCATCAAATGCATGTATATGAGAATTTGCTGTATAATATTAATTAATATATATATATATATATATATATATATATATATATATATATAACTATATAACTTGCTCAGTTTAAAAATTTTCAAGTTTTAAATTCAAATTTTGAGGCAGTTTAGTTCTGAATAACTCTGATGCACCAAAACCTCTGTTCCCAAAAATTTCCCATTTTTGGACCTAAGAAGTATTTCAATTTCATATGTCGATAGTACTTATTGAAAGTTTACTTATAAAATTTCTAATCACTTTGAAGGACAAAAAAGTCCTATTTTTCTACGAAAATTTTGATCTAAGAAACAACTTTCAGAATTCTTTTTCTCTAAATTTTGAAGGGAACTTTATGAAAACAGAACTAAGAAAAGTTGTACAAAATTTCATAGCGATACCTTGCAAGGAATTTTAGATATTTCCTTTTACATATGGTAAGTTATGAGAAATTTCCAATCGGATATAAACAAACTTAGATTGCACAACAACAACAATGTACAAAGATTCATAGTGACTTACATCTATCTTATTTGGCTAATATTATTCAAAACCGTAAATTAAGAACTCAACTGAACTTAAGACAGATTTTTTTCATTGTAATTTGCAAGAGTTTATGAAATCCTTGGGAGGATTGTAATGTAATTAAATTACCCAAAAATAGCTTTATTCTGTGGATCAATTTTTAATAAAATTTTTCTCAACTTACTCTCTTTAGCAAAAGGTGCGCAAATTTGTGATTTAAATAAACCTTTACGAAGGCAACATTCTCCCTCTTCACAATCCTCTCCTGAAGTGCATTTTCTTCCGTCTTCTGTCTTTGTTACCTAAACATATGGAAATCTGACTGAATAAAAATTTTAAAAATAACAATTGGTTCCCAACACTAAATTTTAAATATGAGTATAGACAATGAATTTCTCTTTTTTCTCGGGGAAAAACTATTTGTTTCAACCAAAAATTTTTCTTACTTGGTAGTCGGTTTGTCTTTCAGACATTTATCCATTTAACACCATGAATTTGCAGGCTTTTACATTATAGGAGCACCGTATTGGTAAACCAACATCTCTTCCTTTGAGGGACATCAGAAGAAAGTCCATTATTTATTTCGCATTCGAATCTGGGCCCGTGACGCTAACCGATATATGATGTAGGCGACAACAAATATACAAATACACAATAATCAAATATTCAACCCATCACTGAGATATTTCAAATATTTTTTCCAAGATCTCGAATTGAGTATATTATCCTTTAAAAATATTTTTATGAAACCTCTGTGTTAACGTAACCTATGCTCGATTCCTTACTTTTTGGAAAGTAGCCGATTAGCAAAAATTAGCAGTAGCCGATGGACAAAACTAGTCAGTACTCTTTTGTCTTCCTGAACAGGAATTTCCCAGAAGATGTTCAGAATATCCCGACTACTCATAAAATTTGAGCTCTTTGAACTTTTTGTAGCTATACCATTATTCTTCTGAATTTTACTAAGGAAATATCATAATTTTGATTTCTGTTGTAAGTCCTCGATCGCAGCAAATGCGTAATATTACGTAAACCATCTGGAAGACAAACTGGCATTTACTCATCTTTCAATTCCCTTTCCAAAACCTGGAATGTTTTTATTTTTATCTATCACCGAATTAGTTCTAAATTAGTTTTAAAATGCCTCTGTGACAAATTCAATGATAAGAATACTTTTGTATTGTGGTTAATATTTTTTTGTTTTTCCTCCAAACACGGTGGCATTAATTGCGTTATTCTACATGAAAAGAGTCAATTACACGATACCCTTTTTTCAACATTCTAACAATCAATCTGCTAACTTTTTCCCATTTATCAATGATTTTTTATTTTAAATACAATTAGTCAGCCCGAGACCGTTTGCACTCCCGGATGAAATACTCAAGATTACACTACAGTTTATATTTTTACCCGCCTCCCCTCAAAATATGTCAGATTTTTACCCAGAAGTGTCAAGAGTATGCAAATTCTTAATGATATTATAATATTCTATATATAATAGCTTATATTTTCACTGTATGTTTCAAAGTTTTGTATATATTAAGATATTATTATAATAAGATTTGTTTTAATTGAGGCAAACTCATCTTGTATAAAACTATTTTAGATAATGAATTTATGTGATTTATTAATGTCTTTTACCGTAAATCTTCTTAAATCGAGGTAAAGTTCTTTGGATTTTTAACGCATTACAAGGCAATTATATTGCAAAAATTTCACACATTACAAAGAGAGAATTGCTTTTTTTTCCCTTTAGTTTTATTTTAGAGATAGGACATTCTCTCTGCGAACACTTCAAATATTGCTATAATTGAACAATATATTGTAAAAATTGCAAATAAATTATTTAAATTTCCTCTTCTTTATTTTCTCGTAATAAAAGTTTTACTGTGATCTACGTTTAATGTTTGGAAGGCCCTTTATTTTATCACAGAACTACAAAGGAATATAGTATATAAATGAGAAAAGATTTGTAAGCAAGCTTTAACCGAAATGTGCTTTCAATGAAAGGTTTAAACATGACAATACTTACCACAAAAATCGTGAAAAGTATAGCTAAGATAACTCCTTTCATAATGCTTGAAGATTTTTAGGAAATTAACTGAAAAATCTGTTCGAGCCTAGAAAATTACGCAAGTGAATTTCACAAATTTATATATTCACCAGCTTGCAGTCTACAGAATTCCTGAGAATTGAGCACCTGCTCTGATAAAATTAGTAAATAAAATCTCCCTATCTTTAAAAAGCACGTTTGCTGATTGCGAGAATTTACTGATTGTGAGAATTTCTGTGGAAAACACTTCGCTCAAAACCTACTTTATAATTAAATCTTGAAAACAGTAGCTACTTAATATGCAAGTTATCCACAGTACTGTCACACTAGAGCTGCCATCTGAGTTTCACATCGCTGTTTTGTCATTCGACGAGAAAGGCCATTTAAGGTGGCTTAGAAAATTCCGTTAATTTTGTAATGTGAAAAAGAATGTTCACATGAATTCATTTCATTATGTGAAAAAGAATCTGTTTGTTTTTAAATTAACTGTTTGTGTTGCATTCATTTTGTTACAACAGATCTCGATTGTACTTGTTTTTGTTCTTCTTTTGTTTCTTGCTTCTAAAATTAATAGGAAAGATTTTGTGAAACTAAATCCTTTCCTACACGTTCTCAGAAATATCTCAATTTCCGTTTCAGGTTTCCAGCATTCTTATATTTTATTTATCTCACATTACACCCTGAAAAGCAATTGCATCAGGAAAATTTACTTCATTTAAATCATTTTTTTAACTCTGATTTGATTTCTATACTTTAAATAAATGAGATTTTATACTAAAGAAAAAATTTATATATGCATAATCTAAAATGTTGGTTTGCATAAAATTGATTTTCCATATAAAAATGTGGTCTCCCTTTGTCTTTATATTACAAGGTATAATAGAATTTGTATCATATTGCATATTTCTTTGGATAGGGTTGTGCATGTATGATTTTATCCTTTTAAATGTTGGTTGCAAACAGAGAGAGAGAGAGCTATATCCTTTGTTTTCTTTGCAACCAATTTGTGATACCGTAATCTCTATATATAAAACAGTTCCGTAACAGACTGACTGACATATAACGTACAGACCAAACCGCTGGACCTAAAGGGCTGAAATTTTGTATGACCATTCTTCTTATAGTGTAGGGGTACACTAAGATTGATTTTCGGAAAATTCTTCTTAGTTTTTTTAATTAAATTTTTAAGCTGTTTTTGTAACATTCTTTAAAGTTTGCATTTAAAATAATACTCCCAGGGTTATAAAATTTATATCACTAGAAAGATCATACAAATTCCTTTAAAATGAAATCTTTTTCAAATCTTTACCTCCATTTTCTGATTTTTGGTGCATTTTTAAAGACAAATTTTTGTAATTCAATTTATCAAATGCTGATCACGGGGTTTCTTTTCTGTTTGTGATACTTTAAACTAATTTTGCGTCACGTGCATAACAACGAAATAGACAAAAAAATATTTTTTTCTTCTTGCTAATGCGGCAGAAGTTTGGATATTATCCAAAAAAATATTAAAATACAGTAAAAGAAATGTTCCTCAGACTGTACTATGTTCTTTAGTATGTTCTATTAAATTTAATTTGAATATTTTCTTCTTCATTATTTTGTCTATAAAAATATCCGTTACAATTCTTTTATAAATATATTTTTTCTTCTTTTTACATCAATTGCATAAATTGATCGTTGTATTTGTTGTATGTATATATATATATATATATAATTTGATTATTTAATTTGATTGTATTCCGCATTGAAGTACGGGTTTTCAGCTAGTTAGATATAAAGTTTAATTTATTACACGACTTTCAAATTAAATTGTGCCTATTTCAACTTTGTGGGATTATTTTCATTCTATTGCATAATAACATTTAATAAAGGGATATTTTAGTTCAAATTCTTGCGATCCCCTAATATTATCTTTAAAGATTATTAACTTTTCAAAGATGATAGATAGCATTCCTGATGCCAGCTGATTTCAAAAAAGCTTACATTTAAGAGTATATTTAAAACTGAGTAAATTATTCATTTAATTTATAACTTGTTATTTAATTAAGATTGAGTTTATCCGAAACGCCTAGAACTAAAATGTGTAATGGTTTTTGGAACCTAGTCCAATTGTATTAAGGTATATTAAATCTTAATACAATTGGACTAGGGGGGGGGCAATATTTAATAACAAAATATAATAATACTTCTTACGTCACTTTAGTACATTTCCTTAAAGCGATTATATTATATTTTTAATAACTTTTTTGGGGGAAAATATAATGTATACTGGATTATCACGATATAAAAGCTTCATAATCTCAGCGCTCTTGACAATCTTAAGTTTATATCACGATGCCTCAAACCTTATATTTCTTTGAGGGCACGTGATTCCTTAACATTAAGTATTTTCATCCACCACAGACAATAATAAATGAGATAAGGTGTCTTAAGCTTTTGGCCCCAAATCATCCCGAAAAAAAAATTTAGTTTTTTTTTTTTTTTTTTTTTTTTTTTTTTATTTAGAGAGGCATAACCTGCGCTTAAATTTTCCTATAACTATTTTCATATTATCTGTTTGAGGGTTTATGAAATAGAGAACAAGTTAAGATACGTATTCCTAACTTTAATTCCTATTAAATTTTAGTTTACAGTTATTTACAGTATGACTAAATCAAATTCATAATTTATTATTTATCTTGAATAAATACTCTAAAGCGGCGAGTGCCATGATTTACTTTACTTAGGTGAAAAATTTTCTTCGGCTTGTTTTAATTTCTTTCCCCTTCATAAATACTTTCAGGTGTTGTCGCAGCCTTATTGACTTGAATTCAGCCCGCCATATTCTTGGGCCTTGGACTAGAAAACCTCCACGAAAGAGGAAAATACATGACTATATCAAGCCGCCCTTCCCCTCCCAAAATATCATATTTAATGCAAAAAAAGAACTTTTGTACATTGATTACAAAGTGAAGAAACGTTTTTGTACTTTTATAATTATAGCATTTACGACACAGTTTAATAAACCGACAGAGTTAAAACAAAGGGATATCAGGCTTATTTCAGTTTAAGTTTTTATTGGAATGCAGTGCTTGTACAGTATTTCAGAAAATGGTTATTTATATAACAGAGTTTATGTTCAGTATAGTAACGGGCATATGACAGTATGCTGAAAAACTCAAAGTTTCTGTAATTCATAATAGCAAACTAATGACTAATACAATGCGCGATCATTAAACCTGCATACGTTGAAGACCTGATCATTCCGTTTTAATCTTGTCTTTTGAGCTTTGTAAATATATTATGTCCAAACTGTAAATAATTTTGAAATTTTAAGTGATTTAAAGTTAGTTATCTAGACATGTGTCAATAGTCACTAAGACAATCTCCCACTGATTTTTCTTACTATGGTTATTTTATGAAGGTTTCCTTAGCCAAAATTTGCGTGCTTAGTTAACAAATAGTACATATTTTTCATGAAATTAAAAACAAAAGCCTTTATTTAATTGCAATCTTATTCTATTGTTCATATTTACAATTATCAAAATTTTAACAACTTTACCTTGAATATCACAGATAAAGATTCCGTTTTAAAATAATAATATAGACACGTCAACAAATTTTCAGCTACAGTGTAGTAAAAAGAACCTTTTTTAATAAAATTTAGAAAATTTATGTTATCACATATTCTATATCTATACATTGATTAAGTTTTCGTCAGAACAGTTATATTCGTTTGATGTCAATAAGTCAAGGTTGCTTCACTTTTTGTTCCTTAACTTTAGCTGTAGTATGTCCACTTTCCTCTTCTTCATTCTCCTCAAGTTCTATTGTTTTTATATCTTTCTTGCTGAGGCAGACGTTGTATATATCATAGACAGTAGCCTTCACCAAGGGCTGTTACGAATAAAAATATAACATCATAGTTAGTATTTATATGCATAAATAATCAAAGGTGCAAAATGTCTCCTAAATTTTTTAGGAACATTTTACGACAAAGATTTTCTAACTCCAAACCAAGGATTTATAACATTATATGATTCATTCATACCTATAGTGAGAGCACATTGATAGTATTTAGGAGTTTTTCTAGTTTTTCAACCTTTCCTGCTTTGCTGTAAAATCTTGTAAATGAAGCCTTGTACTCTTTGTTTTTCTTTTTTTTTTAATTTTCTCAAGTTGATAAGTTGACTGTTATTTTAAAGTAACAGTTGTTCCCATAGGTCTTTAGGTAAATAAAAAGGAGAAAATTAATAAAGTAATTCGTTTTTAAAAGCTACCAGTTTGAAAAATCGCATTAATTTTACACTTCCGATCTATCGAGGAATTCTCGGGGAGAAATTTGCCTATTAAGGATTCAGAAATCTTAGACAATTACAACATAGGGATGATAAAAATTCTTATGCATAGGTTTTAACAATAAAATACTTACATACTCTAAAATCAAAATCTATAAAGCAAATAGGGATTTTTATGTAAATTATTTTATGTAACATTACATTTTAAGTATTTATATCATTTGCCAAAAATATAGTCGAAAATAGTGTGTAAAACTAAATTCACATCTACGCAATTTTATTATTACATGCTATGATTTCCCTGTTGTCTGTTCTAATTTAAAACATCACATAAGTCAAGAAACTTAGACAGTTTCCGAGAATATGAAACTTTAGGGAAGATCATAAATAACAACAATAAATGTGCGTCTTTTCCTATAAACTACTAGGGTACTCTACTTACAAATTTTAATGAATAAATTATATTACTGAGCTTATAAATAAGAAAAGTATTTTTATCTGACGAAAATCGGGAGAGTATTTATAGTATTTTACTTGTCAAGAACAAATCTGTCAATATTTCTAAAAGTGTCAAACAACTTTGTTCTTACATAGCATAATTTTCTTATTATAGGTGTTATTTTAGAATATTGTTTGATTACAAGTGCCTCCGCATTGGTTAAAAAAATTTTTAGAATATGTTATAAATAAATTAATGTAAAATATATAATTTACGACAGCCCTATAGTAGAGACCACCTTAAATGATAAATATATATGCTTTCTCATTTCAAATAAATTGGTATCTTTGTCTTGAAATTTCATAACATTAAAAAAATCTTTTCTTAAAACATAAAATGCTAAAAAAAAATTACATTCTATTATTTATCCCGAACATTTATTAACATTTCTAAAGGCTGAATTCATACCTAAACAATTTAATTGTTTCTAGAATTAATTCTCCTGCGATCCTTTTTAATCAAGAATTTCACATAAATCAAAGAGAGAAGATTACAGAAATTTGGGACAATTTCTATAGGAGAGATTCTGGATGATAAATGTTTGGGCTTTAACGTGCATTCTTGGGGGTTCTCTGCCTACAGATTTTGCCTAAATCAACCATATTTTACATAACAATTTCACTGATGTCTGTTTAATTTAATAATATTGCATAAATCAAAGATTGTATTTGGGACAGCTTCCGTAAGGAATATCTTGCATGATTAGCATATTTTCTATCACGTTCAAACTGCTGGAATCCTCCAAATGCAACTTTAAGAACATAAATCACATTTTTTTAAAATTCTAAATAAGAATGTCATTTCTAAGTGACAAAATGCCTAAATTGTGTTCACTCATATCTGTTCTCTAGAACAGATTTATCATCTATATATATATAAAGCAGTTCCGTGACTGACTGACTGACAGATAACGCACAGACCAAACCGTTGGACCTAAAGGGCTGAAATTTTGCACGGCGATTCTTTTTATAGTGTAGGGGTGCACTAAGAAAGATTTTTTGAAAATTCTTCTTAGATTTTTTAAATTAAGTTTTTAAGCTATTTTGTAACATTCTTTAAATTTTGCATTTAAAATAATAATCTTAGGGTTATAAAGTTTATATCACAAGAGAGATCATAAAAATTCCTTTAAAATGAAATCTTTTTCGAATCTTTACCTTCATTTTCTGGTTTTTGGTGAATTTTTAAAGATTAATTTTCATAATTTAATTTGTTAAATTCTGATCACGTGGTTTCTTTTCTTTTTGTGCTACTTTAAATTAATTTTGCGTCACGTGCATAACAACGAATTAAATTGAGAAAAAAATATTAAAATACGGTAAAAGATAAAATATAATCACTAGACTAATTGAGATGGGAGTTTTTAAAGAATTTAATTCAAATTAGTATGTTTTATGGATATTAAACATACAAATTAATTACATACATTGACCGCTGTATTTAATTTGAATATTTCCTTCTACATTATTTTGTCTATAAAAATATCCGCTACGATTTTTTTATTAATACATATTTTTTTACATTAATTTCATACATTGACCGTTGTATTTATTATAAATATATATATATATATATATATATATATATATATATATATATATTTGGCATTAATTGCATACATTGACAATTGTATTTAATTTGAATGTACTCCGTAGGGAAGTACGGGTATTTAGCTAGTAATAACATATATATTATTCTTTTTTATAATAACTTAAAACTAAATTCACTCCTGAAAATTCTGAAAACGGTATGACATAATTTTTGCCACCTGTTTCTTTTGCAATAATCTCTTAAAGATGACAGGATAGATGAATTTCCGAATGCTCCTATAGGGGAAAAGTTTAAGTAGTAAACATGTGAGCCTTCGCGGCTAAGTCAATTGGATACATTGCTTACAAATGTCATAAGGGCAACCTCAAATTTACATGACATCATTTTCCCTTAACATAACATCAACTTTTTTACAGCGTATCATGCAACAAAGAATGCCTATACCAAAACTGTTCCTCTCGGAGATATCCTAATATGTACCTTTACTTGTAAATAACTGGGATACTCCTTTTAACGAATTTTATCTCAGCGGCCTTTATTTTTACGTGGTTTAACTTTTCCTACGATCCTACGATTTCATTTCGGTTCCAGCCTACGATTACAATTTCCTACGATCTGCTTTACTTAAAGATATATGAATCGAAGAATGTAGACCACGGAAATTTGAGGCATCTTCTGCAGAAGTGACCTAAAATTATAAATACACATGGTTTAATGTATAAGATACTAGCTGAATACCCGTACTTCGCTACGGAGTACATTCAAATTAAATGCAACGGTCAAGGTATGCAATTTATGCCATATATATATATATATATATATATATATATATATATATATATATATATATATATATATATATATATATATATATATATATATACCAGGGGTTTCCAACTGGCGGCCCACGGTACCTTTTTTGCGGCCCGCGAAGACTTCTACGAAAATAATTTGCAGCATCAATTTAGATATTCTTAGTTAACGAAAAATGTTTTTGTAAAAATCTTTATTGTTTTCAAATGCTGTTCATTTACAAAAAAGATTGATTTTCCTCGAATTCCATGAAAAGTATGGTGGACACTCATGTTCTATTTCCTACCCCCCCCCCACTTATTATTTGACCCACTTCTTATTCAAATACCCACTTCATATTTGACTTTTTTGTGTGCGTCTGTGTAATTTAACGAAAGTTGGCCAGTTATAATCAAGGTCGTTGTTGGAGGTTCATCCTCGAATTTTTAAAAATTTCATAGTACATACTATACACAAATCCTCCAAATCCCCCTCCCTCAAGAAAAAAAGTCCTGGGTATGGTCCTGATTAAATTGCGGCCCTCCACTAGACAGGTGTTTTCGATTGCGGCCCTTGGACACTTGTAAGTTGGAAACCCCTATATATATATATATATATATATATATATATATATATAAAGTCGTAACGGATATTTTCATAGACAAAATAATGTAGAAGAAGATATTCAAATTAAAATACAACGGTAAATGTATGCAATTAATTTGTATGTTTAATATCCATAAAACATACTATTTTGAATTAAATTCTTATAAAATTTCCATTTTAATAAATCTAGTGGTTATATTTTATCTTTTACCGTATTTTAGTATTTTTTTGTCAATTTATTTCGTTGTAATGCACGTGACGTGAAATAATTTAAAATATCACAAAAAGAAAAGAAACCACGTGATCAGCATTTAATAAATTAAATTCTAAAAATTTAATTTTTAAAAATTCACCAAAAATTAGAAAACGGAGGTAAAAATTCGAAAAAGATTTCATTTTAAAGGAATTTTTATGATCTTCCTTGTGATATAAATTTTGTAACCCTTAGATTATTATTTTAAATACAAACTTTAAAAAAGTGACAAAAGGAGCTTAAAAATTTAATTTTAAAAAATCTAAGAAGAATTTTTTTAAATCTTTCTTAGTGCACCTCTACACTATAAGAAGAATCGCCATGCAAAATTTCAGCCCCTTAGGTCCAGCGGTTTGGTCTGTGCGTTATCTGTCAGTCAGTCAGTCAGTTACGGAACTGTTTTATATAGAGAGATAGCGATATTATGTTTTCAAATTTTGTAAAGAAAATAATGTTTTCAAATATTCATGTAAAAATAACCTTCGTAAGGATTGATACATATTTCCTATATCCTGTTTTAATGAAAAATGTCATATAAATTGAAAAAGAGGGTATTTTTCCAGTTATCTCCCATTTGAAAAACAAAATGTAGGTAATCTTTGTATTATGAGAGACAAAATTAAAATTATGAAGTTATTAAGTAGCATGCGAAGAAATATTACATTAATTTCTTCGGACGGGAAACTAATTTCCCCAACTTTAAGGACTTTGAGATGGTATGGCAGAGCAGGTATTTCGGATAATAGGGAGAATGATAATTACTTTCCCCTTACATGAAAACATTCCTTGGTGATATATTTTAATATACAGAAAAAAATGTCGAGAAACTCTGACAATGCATAATTATATTTCATGCCATCCAAGGGTTTTTAATCTAATAAGAATATGCAATTAAAAATTTTGTTTTCCTTGTAGGATTCCTAAACGCATACAAAAGTTCTTAAATATCTGTATTGCTCACCCTCAAATTTATATTTTAATTTTGAATTAGTCTCAAATTCAACTTGAAAGGTTTTTCCTTCATGCCACAAAAAATTTGAAATAGGTCTAACTCAGTAACTTGACAATTAGAATCATATTTTGGATTGTGGACGGATCAGAACTGTAAAATTATTTTCAAGTTGCCTTTGTTTATTAGCGGCATATAAATCTTTGTTTTTATATGCCGCTAATTTCAATTTCAATTTCAAAAAGTTTCTGATGCCAGTAAACAGTAGAAATTCTAAGTTTGATCAAAGGTTTCTAGGTATCTAAAATGTTATAACAAAGTCTGTTATAAAAAATCTAAATGTGCCTCGTCTTAATGACAAGGAAAACAATGTAAAACCTTGATTTTTTTTACTTGGTTTTATCTAACTTGCTTGTAAAATAAAAATGAAAAAATTCTTTTGTGACTTCTCATGTATTTTATCTGTTTAGAAATACGCGCAATTTTAGGCATCGTGCTTTTATAAATTCCAGTTTTACAACTTCATTACACAACTAACGAATGATTTCTAAATCCAATTCTCATTCGTTAGCCCTGTAAAGTGAAGAGGAGAACAAGAGAAGGAACTGCTTCTGAATTATTCAAAAGAACTAAAGAAACGAACTTGAAACTTTCTTGAAATCTCATTATACTGGCAAAGATGAATGACATATAAATAACAGTACTGATAACAATAGAGTGACGTGGAATCATATTTCTCAGATAAATGGTATGAGAATGAGCCTTTTTATTCACTCTTTTGTCTACTTTAACTTTTTTGTACGGACAGGTTTCTCGATACATCATAGTAAGTCCTTTCGTGCTTAAGAGGTTTATAAACAATTTTGTAATAAACATATTTAATTTAATAGGATACAATTTGCATCTTGGTGATTCAAAATTTAACTGTCAAATTCTATTACAAGTAATCAGAAATAAAATTCCAACAACAAGCTTGACTAATAAAAAACAAAAACATCCACTCTTTGAATTCTTTGAATTCTTCCTAGTCAAGGTTATTTTATTGTAGTCAATGTAAGTGCATTGAGGAAATATTGTGTATATCAGTGGTTCCCAACCGGTGGTCCGCGAGAGCCTCGGGAGTGGTCCGGCACCACATATAAAAAAGTTCCAAATAAATGGGGATTTTGAAAGCAATGAATGTTCATTGAACTATAATGGGCCGAATATATCCGATGACTATCAGGTGTTGAATTAAAATTTCTTAAAAGTTTAACACAATTATTTTATTATTAGAATATGATACGTTAGAATGTGAGTACGTTAATCCTGTACTCCTTTTGCTCGAGGGATATTCTATACCTCCATACACCTCGAAAGGTCCCTCCCCCCTCAAGTCGGTGGGAGGTGGTGGTGGTCCGCAGACTCTACGGGTTGGGAACCACTGATGTATATTAACTAGTTCTGGGAAATATTCGGGTTTTTTAGCTTATTACAATCAATATATATATATATATATATATATATATATATATATATATATATATATATATATATATATATATATATATATATATATATATATATATATATATATATATATATATATATAAGGTTAAGACTGTGCGGGTAAGACATCCTTGCACCTCTAGGGGTAGGGGTGCGAAAGGGTGACATTTAAAAATAATTGAAAACGACTGATGATTAAAAATAATTGAAAACGACTGTAGTGTCAAAACCATAGTTTTCGGGGTTGCTTAGATGAATAGTGATACTCCCGATGCCGTTTTAGTGCAAGTTCAGCCCCATCGGCATGGAGGCGGGTTAGAAGGGGGGAGGGGAATAAAATGTCTAAAATGAGCAATGTCGAATCCATAGTTTTGGGGGTCGCTGAGCTGATTGGTGACAGTCCTGGTGACATTTAAGCCCAAGTTTTGTGTACCCCTAAGGGTGGGGGGCGTTAGGGGGTAACATTAAAAAAAACGAGATTAGTGTCAAATCCATAGATTTCGGAGTCGCTGAGATAAATGGTGGAACTTCCAATGCCGTTTAAGTCAAGTTCAGCCCCATTGGCATGAGGGAGGGGAGAAGGGGTGAAAAATAAAATGTCCAAAATAACCGAGATAAACCGAGATGTCCGAAATACCCGGACAACGCCGGGCAAAAAAACTAGTAAGCAATATGAAGAACATACTTTTGCAATATTCGTAATAGTTCTTAAAAAACTACTCCTGTTAAATATTTGGTATAATGACATTAATTTAATTAGATAGTATTTCTCTTGGTGTCGTTTTAATATCTTTGATTGGAATCTTACGTTACAGCTCATATATGACCTCCAGAATCTTTGTTTTCAGAGCATAAAACAATTTGTCATTATCTGATAACTTGAAGGCTCTGTAACTATGTAAACTGTATTAATCAAAAACTGATTTGTTGTAGATTTTCCCTTAACAAGTAACAATCATAATGATGATTCAAATAACCTTAATGATGCACCTCGTATTACTACTTACCAACCTATTACTATGAGCTCTGCTATAAGTGCTGTATGAAAATTTTAATATTTTATAATTTAATTTTTAAATTTCTTTAACTAATATATCACCTAAGGTAATAAAATACTAGGAAAGGATAGAGTATGTTTTTGATTTATAAAATTGAATGTTCTCAATTTTTTGTATTCCTGAAATATGTGTACTTTATAACTAAATTAATAAAAATTACCATTATGTGCAGAAGATTGGCAACTATAAATATTATAATTGTACTTCACATTCAGACTTGTATTATCTAATTTTAAGTTTTTGACTTCTAAATTCGTTACAGAGCAGTATATTTCAAATTTGTATTGTGGGGCTATTGCTTATAATAAAAAACAAGTAATATATAAAAAAAAAATTTTAAAGTCAATTCCTACTTAGGTCAACAAAGAAAAATTTGAGTGTGAACAAATAGTAGGAATTGAAAAAAAGGATTGCCTACAAGAACCTTGCCTACTGTGCGAGATTAGGAGGGGGGGAAAGAGAGAGAAAAAGTTTGTCAGGTTGGGGATTCGATCCTGCAACCTACAGGACGGGAGAAGCCCGCGATACCGCAGTGCTACCGTTTACACAGTAACAAGAGGGAAATTACTATTCAAGAGCAAGAGACGTTCTAGGTCTAAAACTAAAATCGATTAATTAAATTTAATTAATGAATTAATATTTGAAAAAACTGTATTAACATCAAGTGTCATCCACTACAAGTTTAAAAAAATGTATTTGAACTCGAGTGGATAAATAAAAAGTACTTTTATTAACGATTGAAAATTTGAACAAGATATATATAGAGAGAGAGTGTGAACTAATAGTAGGAACTGAAAAGCGGACCTTGAGTATTATCAACAATTTCAATAAAAATAAAAAACAATAATCTCAAAACTTCTGAATTTAATATCCAGAAAAAAAAATTTCTCATACATTACTTTTGAAGTTTAATGCTGAAGAAGTGACCTAGTATATGAGCCTACCTTTTTAGGTTCCTCTACGTCGCAATGAAGATGTTTCTGGCAGGGACAATATTTCCAATATTTACGTCCGTAGAATCCAAAGGACGCAGTGTCAGAACTGCACTTACCCCCTGTAATGCAATCAGTCATCAGTCATAATGAGGCAGTTAGGTGTATAAGCATGAAATTTTGTACAACTCGAACTATTAACAAATTTGCGAACGAACCCTTTTCCTTCAAATGAAAGATTTTTACTGGATCAAACCTATATGTCGCATTGATGTCACAAAACTGTACATTAATCAACGCCAAATGTATTATTCCATCGAAGAATAATTTCATCCAACTTTATTTCCGCGCAGCAAGATATGTTTTTATTAACTCACTTTCTTGTGTTTTTGTTGTGTGTGTGTGTTTGTCCGGTACAAATCTTTAATTATCTTCAATTATCTTCAATTTTTAATTGTCTTCCCGACTAGCTAGACATTTGAAACTTTTAGAATAGCTCAGAACACGATGATAATGCATTATTTTAATACTTTTGGCCATATTTAAGCAGAATTGAATTTATTTTCAGTTAATTTTGTTTTGTAGACTGGTGCAGCCATCTACTGGCCGGGACGGGAACGAAAAGTTAAACGCAAGTTAACTTCCAATTAACTTCATATTCTTTCAAGTTGATGGGATAATTCATCAAAAAAATTTTAAAAAGTATTTATTAATACACAGAATTGTCAAGTTTATATGATTCAACAGAAAATTTAAAAACATGGTATATAAAAAGCTCTTTTTATCTTGTAATTATTTTATAGTTATTGCGATTAGGTTACTAAAATTTATTGATGACTTACTGTTTTTCTTTCACAATTATGAATTCCGCATTTCATTGCGATTGAATGAAAATACCATTTCTATACCGCCTATCAAGCTAATAGGACGAAAGCGGGTACTGGCGCTAATTCAAGATAACTATAAACAAGTCTTGGTCTTGTCTGTAACCAAGGTATGTGGTTCTCTCCAAATGCTTCTAGGAATAATATGTCCTACATATAGTCATCGCTATAAATACAAGTCATTATAATTTACCCACAAATTATATACATTAGTAGAATATTCCATAATAGTCTGACAGATTTAAAATATATAAAGTTTTTTCAACAGTAACTGCCTTAGAAGCTAATTTTATTAATAGTACCAATTCTACAATCGTGTATCCTTGTACTAATTGTAAGACACGTGTGCAATAAGTACTTTTTTTTAACAATTTCATCAAACTTACTCAACTAAGCCACTATTGACAAGAGTAAAGCAATAACATTTAGCCACCTTTAGGCTATGTAAAATTAATTTTCTAGGTTAGAGAATGCAAAACGGTCAGAAATATTTATGATTTCGTCCATAAATTTATAGAGTAAATAGCTCACTTCTACCCAGACTTGGGTGTATATAATTTGAAGTGGCACTCTAAATGAATTTGATACAAACACAGTTTATACCTGAAACAATGTTTATTGAAAATTCTTGCACATGTTGGCTTTGCTTTTAACAACAAGATTCATACGTACTACTTGTACAGATATATAAATACAGCTTTCAAGAACAATATATTTTTCAATACTCACGAACAGTAAGTCAACCAGCAATTCTGCCACGTAAACTTTGGGCCCCCTAAGCACTAGCGCAGGATAAGACCTGGAGCTACTTACCCCGTAGCTCCCTCTCGCTTATCTATCAACTTTAACAACCTTTCTTCAACCTTAACAACCTTTTTTATTAATGACGCTGCATGGTATTTATACTAAGCGCGTATGCCGAAATTAGCATATCTCAAGCAGTTTCTTTAATTCATTCACTCAAAAGTTCGATTCTTGTGAATCGAATCTTGTGTATACCTTACAAATTTTATTAGTTATATCCCTCATTTTTATACTTACATGAGGAAATTTTTCATTGTTAAACACCATTGTTTGGTAGACACCACTTAATTCTTGAATTTCAAATAAATTTGAGTCCACCAAATTTTTTACCGTCAATCTTTCCACGTGTTTACATTTTCCCTAAAGAGTGTGACTTCAGGTACTTAAGCTGTTTAAAAACATATATTTTAATTTTTTGAGTTTAGAAATTACCTTCGGGTTCGTGCATTTTACAGCGACCCATCCTGAAGCCCAACCATCCTCGAACTATACAGCAATGATCCTCTGGGCAGTCCCATGAATTACGACAGAGAACTTCCTTTTTAACCTGAAAACAATAGAAGGTTTAAAATTTATTTTAAAAGGAATTATCAGATTCCTTCGTATACTCCTGCGCTTTATTCTACAGGAAAGGATTATAAACATTTTGAAGGTAGTTGGTTTCTTCAGGAAGATTAGCAAGCGTTTGTATGAGGGTACAACTTGAACAAAGGAAGGAATATAAGAATGATATTGTACGTAATCAAGATAAAAATGCCCTTTCAGTCTTTCGACAGCATCTAAACAAGCACAACACCGGGAAAGTGTGTGTATATGCATGCGTGTGTGTATGTGTGTGTGTACCTATGTCCCACATCTTAAGAGTAGATTTGAAGAGCACATTTTAAGAGTGCTATTTCAAGAAAATAGCAGTTAATCAGTTAGATAACTGAGTATACTGAAAGCATAAATAGCACGATCAAAGAGTTTAAAAATAACTGGGTGAAAGTTAACTTCTATACACCACATTTCATTGAACGTAATTTCGGGACACTATGTAACATGTACCAAGTTGTTGAATATTCACACCAGATGCACTGCGTAGGGAAAATAGATACAGAGAGGAAATTAATAAGAATTATCTATATATATATAAAACAGTTCCGTAACTGACTGACTCACTGAACATACAACGCACAGGCCAAACCGCTGGACCTAAAGGGCTGAAATTTTGCTTGGAGATTCTTCTTACAGTGTAAGGGTGCACTAAGAAAGATTTCTGAAAAATTCTTCTTGGATTTTCTTAAATTAAATTTTTAAGCTGTTTTTGTAACTTTTTTTTCTGTTTGCATTTAAAATAATAATATGAGGGTTATAAAATTTATATCACGAGATAGATCCTAAAAAGTCCTTTAAAATGAAATCTTTTTCGAATCTTTACCTTCATTTTCTGATTTTTGGTGAAATTTTAAATATTAATTTTTAGAATGTAATTTATTAAATGCTGATCATGTGATTTCTTTTTCTGGTACTTTAAATAAATTTATCGTCACGTCCATAACAATGAAATAGACAAAAAAAGATTTTTTTCCCTGTCTAATGCGGCAGACGATTGTACACTATCCAAAAAAAATATTAAAATACAGTAAAAGATATGTTCCTCAATCTGCACTATACTAACTGTACTATATTCTTTAGTATGTCCTATTAGATTTAATTTGAATATTTTCTTCTACATTATTTTGTCTATAAAAATATCTTTTACTATTTTTTTTATAAATATATATATATTTTTTTTAATCAATTGTATACATTGATCGTCGTATTTATTATACATACATACACACATATATATATATATATATATATATATATATATATATATATATATATATATATATATATATATATATATATGTATGTATATTGGCATTAATTGCAAACATTAATCGTTGTATTTGTACTCCGTAGCGAAGTGCGGGTTTTCAGCTAGTATTAGATAAATTTAAAGTACAGTATAGATAACATTTAGAAGAGCGTAACAAATATAAACAAAACAAACTTCAGAGTCAGACTAATTAAGGGTTTTAGACTTATGTAATGGTTTAGTAACTAACAGAAAAGCGTTAAACTAAGCATCAATAATCAGAAGGATTTCTGTAACTATTAAAAATCTTTGCGGGTACACAAATCTCAAACAAATTGTTGTATCACGTCAACGTACTGATTGAAGAATTTTAATTTTATAAAATGTTAAATCAACGCCTATCTTGGATATAGGATAGAAATTGTTTAACATACCTTCAGAACATCTGCAGCATATCCAGCAGCACAGCAAAGTATGGCAAATACAAGACCTTTCATTGTTTACCTGCTTAATTTCACTTAGTTATATGCAAAAATAAATAGGTCTCAATCTTTCGCTTCTCCGCGTAATGCGTATATATAGTTTATTTGGCTTAAACCAAATAATAATTCAGCAGCTGCTTCTGGCCCTGCGAAACACGAGTTCAAAGCTTTGGTACTGATTCGTAGTTACTCATGTTTTTGTTTTGTTTTGTTTTGTTTTTTTCTGTACAGTCTGAACTTTCTCGAAAAATATTGAAAATGCTTCATTGTAAAATCTGTCTAAACAGTCGTTATAGCAGTCATAAATTCAACTTCGTTGCAGACAATGGAAATTAATTCAATTTGAATTATAATCAACTCAAAAAAAATTCCAAATTATGCGCATATTGTTTTTTTTTCTGGATGCAGCAGAAAAGTACACACACGCTTTTGTGGCTGTTATGATAAACATTCTTTTTCGTGACATAACAACTGTGTTACAGACATACTATGGGTGCAAAGAGGATTTGTGCATAAAATTTTTATTTTATATCTTGTAGAAGTGAGTAAATATTTAAGAACATGTTATGTTACAACTGCCATATTACGCAAATTCAATAAACTCGTAAGAAAAAATCTAAAATTTGAAAATTTGCAGAATTTACCATTGAAATTACAAATTTTAAGCGACAAAAATTTTTTGGACCCTTATTATTGGCAATAAAAAATGCTAATTAATTGATCCTGACAAATCCGGAATCTAGACGTCTTAGTCAAATGACTTCTAAAAAGGTTATGTCACCTTAAGTAAGCTGTCAAATTCTCTGCGGGAACATACTATTTCTTTTCCTTTTGCAGGCAAAAGTTATCGTGACATCGGCAAAAGTAGGAAAAGGCTTTTCTGTTGTCAGATATGTAATTAATAGGCATGAAGTCTATGGAACTGCTACCAATATAGCTCGTACAGGTCGTCCAAAAATGTTATTTGACAGAGATCATTGATACATTGTTGCACAAGTGCCCAAAGATCTGCTGAAACTATTGCTGAATCAACAGTTAAACGTGTGTGTGCATCTACCATTCTAAATGTTTTAAAAGGTGTTAATTATCAAGGTAGAATATCGACAAAAAAAGCATATAATGGTGAGGATAACAAGATGGAACGTTTGCTCCTTACTAAAACGTACATAAATAAACTTGCTGTTTTGGGGGAAAATGCATTATATATTTATGACAGCAAATTCAACCTTTTTGTCTCAAATGACAGTATAACAAGTGACCCAAATATGAGCTGAGACTAAAGAACATATCACCTACATTTAAATATAGTGGGGGGTCGTATTATACTTTTGGGGTGCATGTCATATTCTGGAATTGGTAACTTGCACTTCATTAAAGGAAATATGAATGCAAGGCTGTATATTAACATTTTGCTGCGCTGCATAATTTACGGCCTTGTGCCTAAAAGCTGGGAACTGAAAACTCTAATTATTACTTTCAGGAAAATGATCCAAAATATCCTGCTCACATTACTCGAGTATGGCAGCTGTATAATGGTTAAAGAAGGTACATTATACCTTCCCAGTCTCCCATGGTATTAATGTTATCGAAAATTTGTGGCACATTCTGAACTTAAAAGTTCGAAAGCATCACATTCTCTGCACAGTTGAGCTAGAATCTTTACTCAAAAGTGAATAGGCAAAAAATAGTTAATGAAACAACTCAATATATAGTTTATTTAGTGAAGAAAATACTCCAAGCTACTACTGAAGTCACTGGATTACATACTAAATACCAGTAACTTTGTATAAGCAACTGAAAACCATAAATGTGCAAAAACTTTTTGTTTCCCGATAGTGTTATCTATATATTTAACCTGCTAAGCCGATTCTTTGGATAGTCCGTGAGAAAACACTACTGAATCAGTTTACTTCATTTTGGTCTTAAACGAAGAATTTAAATCTATAGATGCCTCAAATTTGGTTTTTGTAACCGAAATTTCTATTAATTAGCAATAATTTACAATTAAAAATTGCTTTCTGAGTATGCTCAGTGACATGCTGAAGTCTGACTTTATATACTTACTAAGCACAAGGTTGCCTAAACACGTTAATTTGTTTATTCCGGGGAATCTCTCTCTAGCTCTCTCTCTGCCATTTTTATTTTTAATTATGTGTGTGAGATATAGAATTAAAACTGACCGAAATTGTTTATTTCGTGCTACTGAGTAGCCGCATTTCTTTTTATTGGGTTCAATAGTAATTTTTTGAAGTATATTTCTTTATTCTAAATATTATGATTTTCAACATTAGGCAATGATGTGTTGAGTATAATTTGTATATTAGTACATTTATTTACTATCCAGCCTTCAAGTTTTGATGGGTACCAACTAGTAATTTCTAATTCTGTTGTAAGTCAAATATTTTTGCACAGTTTTTTCCTGAAGCAAATGGTTAAAATATCTGTTTTGTTATTTAATTTTGTCAAGCCTTTGATTTTCTTGCAAACTTATCGCAGTTTTTTGAAGTAAAAATGCTTTATACACCCACTGTAATGAAAATAGCCGTGTGATTTGTATGTCTAATAAGACTTTTTTTACCAATGACAAGAATAAATTTTAAAGAAAAATGTATGTGGGGAGTCCTTTACTTTAAAATTTTTCACTTAAATCTCAGATATGTTAACACCATATTCACTTTACGTAGCATTTGCTTAAGTATGATTATATATTTATTACAATACATTATTTGGCGCCGCAGTTCGGCTTTAGTGTAATTGCCCCGAAAACCGCTATTATCGACCTCATGCAGCTACAGTTACAGAAACCATAATTTAATCTTTAGATAAACAACCTTAAACTGATGCTGAGTAGACCTTTGCTTGGCATTAGTTTTAATTAGCCCATTGTTTACTCCCTTTTGTAAAAAGCTGAAAATGTTAGAGGGAAGTTAACAGCTCTTAACCTGATTTCCATCAGTTTTTCGACTAAACATAATTAAAAATTGTGGAAACAATAAATCGTGTATATATTAGGTAATCAATGTGTTTGGAGATAATCTATATGGAACCTGATTTGGCATTATATAGTACTTTCGCATGCATGCTTATATTCTGAAAGGAGTACATTTTTAGAAAGCATAGTCAGGACCTAATGCGTTTATTTGCTCCGAGAACTTCATTTCAACCGCCTGGAGCTATAATTGGAAAAATATTAAATTTTGTCCTCATTTTGTGAACCATAGGAAACAACAGGGTTACGTGTTCATTAGTATACTTCCTTATAAAACTAACCGCTACAAACAAACAATTTTCAAGTTGTTTCCTAAATTTTTTCAGCGAAATGTATTTGAAAAGTGTTGAAAAAATATATGTGGGGCACGTTAACCTTTTCCTTACGGGGTGGGATAGCATGTATCCCAAGAATACGGACCCAAGAAAGAATATATATATATATATATATATATATATATATATATATATATATATATATATATATATATATATATATATATATATATATATATATAATGCATACATACAGGGTGAATCTGAACAAGTGGGCAAAACTTTACGGGGTGATAGAACGCATCTACACGAGCAATATTCGTCATAGAAAGTATGGGCAGAACGCAAACAGCGAGGCGCTAGGTGGCGCTGTAAATGGTACCCGCATGCCACATGTCCTTATTCGTTCCAGCGGCGGTTTTCCGTAAATATTTGGGCAGGGATCCTCTCTGACCATTTGGTTGGCCCATACCTCCTGCCACACCGTCTGGACGACGAATCGTATCACCCATTCCTACGAGAGGTGTTGCCGGAGCTGCTGCGTCCGATTCCAACCCCCAGCAGGTCGAGAATGTGGTTCTTGCACGACGGTACGCCTGCACACTTCAGGTTGGATGTGCGGAACAATTTAGATGCAACATTCCCAGGGCGATGTATTGGTCTAGGTGGTCCCATAGCTTGGCCACCAAGAATGCCGGATGTCTCGTGTTTGGACGTTTTCCTGTGGGGATATATGAAAAGCCTAATCTACGAGTACCCCATTGAAACCAATATGGAACTTGTCGCCAGGATCGCCGTTTTTGCCGGCGATATTCAGGAAATGCCTGGTGTCTTCGTAAAACTGCGTCAGCCCTTATCCCGCAGGTGTGAAGCCTGCATTACAGCTGGCGGAAGCTCTTTTGAGCACTTTCTTTGACCATGTAAATCAATTACATTCCTGTCAATAAAATGTTTTCTTCAGTATCGCCTCTCATTCTTGTGTTAATTCTTTAAACGTGACAGTGGAAAACTGCCTTTTAACTTCTCACCGTTTGCGTTCCGACCATACATTCTATGACAAATATTGCTCGTATAGCTGCGTTCTATCACCCCGTAAAGTTTTGCCCACTTTTTCAGATTCACCCTGTATATATATATATATATATATATATATATATATATATATATATATATATATATATATATATATATATATATAATGCATACATATATATATATATATATATATATGACCCCCTTTTTGGCCGTTCTTACAAAGGGGGTATGAAATTTCCCGATCTAAAGAGGGAAACGGAAAAATGGGCCCCGTTAGCTAAAGGTTAATAAATCAATGCATTTGGGATATGAACCTAAATTTGTATTTGATTAGTATTCACACATATATTTATTTGTTTATTCATTATACATATATTAGTTTATACATTATTTGATAGCTTAGTGTTATGGTCGCAGTTACCGAACTCATGCAGCTACTATTACTCAAATCATGATTTAGTCTTCATTTGGTAAACAATGCGAAACTGTTACCAAACATTTCTGATCCGAGAAAATCATTTCAGATCCTCATTTCATTATGTGTAGATTAGCTCGCTTTGTAATAAGATTTAACAGCTGCCGTAGCGATGCTTTTGTTCCTCCTGCTCCATACTCATTGTTTTCTCCTTTTTTAGCAAATATACGTCCTCAGTCATTTAATGGAACAATGTGCGCGCTACAGCCAATAACAATATATCCTGGCCTCCACTTTTGTTGTTTAGGGCGACGACGTGACCTAATCATCCCAACCTTTCATTTAATAAAGTGCAGGAAAGTGTCAAAAGAAAATTTCGGCTCTTGAAACACATACAGGAGACAGCACGAACAAAATGCCAACTTCGGGGTAATATCCGTTTTATTTATGTAAGACGAGAGGGTCCGGAAAAATGTTCGGCGTCAAAAATGCGGCAATAAGCATAAAGTATTTTGCAGCCGAAAGCGGGCCGGAGCTGCGATTTACATAAATGATAGACCCGCTCCTCTTCTGGCTGGAGAAAATCCGGAGTATCAATCACCATTATCTCCAATGACTTGTAAAGTCTTCGGAGAGTATTCCCTTTCGAGTAAAATTCGAACAGGTTACCGTATTTGGCAAGAACCGGCGGAGTTTGGCGGATTGCGTTTCACTCATTTTAAATGCTTTCGAGTGAAATTTGATAAGAGTAATCACAATTTTTTTTTTCTTAGATAGCGATTCAAAAGAAAAACCAATCTGTACGACATTTAGGCACAAAATGTTCTACAGGGACTTCAAGGTCATCACAAAAGTACCATTTTTTTTTTATAACTGTAGCTATAGCATCATAATTTGAAATATCTGTTTATGGCTATCTAAAATAACATCTGATTATGACTTCAATTATCCTAACATATCCATTTAAAATAAAAAGCGAATAATTTAGCGAAATGTTCGTAGAAATAAAACAACTCGAGATAAGTTTTCCAAAACTGTAATGGATCTTACCTATTTAGTTATAAGCAGTATGTTGTCACCCATATAGCAGTTGGATTCTGACTATATTGATAAAAATACTTTATACAGCATTATCTGCTCGACTTAATATACATACCAAAATTTAAAAGACTACAAGAGATTTAAAATATGGCGTTCGAGTTTAAACAGAAAAAAACATCCATCATCTTGAAAAGCTGTGCAATAAATCACACTGTATGCAAGCAATGGCGACCACAAAGCACACGGTAGCAGTGTTGCCTCTCCCGCACTAGACAGCTTTAAAAGTTGGGAAATTCCAATCCAAGATAAAAAAATAAAACATTGACTAGAGAAGAGATTATGAGCAAGGATTGGAGAAAAAAAACCCGAAGAAATAAATTATGCAAATTAATAAAACTGCATTTGAAAAAAATTAGGTCATATCCGGCTTTCAAGTAGAAAATATATTGAACAAAACTGCTATTATAAACTAAAGAGTTATAGTTAACAATTAAAAGTAAATTTAAAAAAAGTTTAGTTTAGAAATCAAATTAGATGTGCAGAGAATAAGTGCAAAGATTTTGACCTTTGACCCGAATTCCTTAAGAGCGTAGTGGCTAAAGGAGCAGCAAATTTGGAAAATTCTTCTTTTTTTTTAACATAGCTCCTATGGGGAAGAAAAAACTTATATCCTAAATAATTCCCTGTAAGTAACTGAATAGTAAATTCTATTGGCGAATATTTAAAATCAAAACAGCTTTCTTCCTGATGAACAAGGCAGAAAAACGCTCACCACAGTATGCAAAGGAAGACCAAAAAGGCTTTCTGCGCGAGCGTGCTTTTACTCCGCTCCTGAAGGTGTATTAACTTTGGAAATTCATTATTTAAGTTTATTTTTCAGTTATTTATTGTAAGCATTTTAATTAATGTTTCTCTTATCTAACTTGTTTCACTGAACTGGGTGCCATATTTCTTGTCACGGTGCTTATTTTCTTTAATATGGTGTAGCGTACTGGAAATATGGTCTTATTTTTTCCCGAGACCCCACAAGCGCTTGGAATACAGCTGCGTGTTTTTCAAGGAATGTGTTGTTCGGTTCCACAAGTTTCGGAACACGTGGGGGGATTAAAAACCGTTTTCCTCATAGATGCAGCCACTAAAGCTGTCAGCCGATAATCTGCCGGCCCCTCCACCCCTTTGAAAATTCAGACATTGGAGAGGGAGACGCTGTATAAAATCGGAGCGGGATAGACGTGTTTTTGCAAGGCTCCTGTGTTGTTGGGCCGAGAATGGGCCCTGGAGCGTGTATTTGTGAATCTGCACGTAAATTAAGTGATTATGTCGGAAGTGTTTAATGTTTAATTCTTTTTGTAAATAAATCTACTTGTTAAGTTTTTGTTTTAAAAATTTGGCTTTTGCTTTTAATTAGAACTCTGTCTTTTCTTGGTATGGATAAATAGTTGTGAAATTTCTTCAAAATGCCTCAGAGAGAATAGCCTTACTACTTGTCGTGACGACACAATGGACAGGCTTTACTAGTTACCTAGGCAATTTATGTACTTATACGGAATAAAATAAATACTGCATCATTAATATAGAGAAATAAGATCCCTAGAAAATGATAATAGAGATTTTAACTATATTTTAGATAATATCTAAAATCCTTTAAAGTTCAAATTTTAATCAAATGCATGAAGTTGTCACGCCTCATGTTACTAGTTCAAATACAGAGGTTTACAACTGTAACTCACGTCTAACGTTTTCTAATATCTTCCTAGTCTCCAGAGTAAACGGAAACCTCTTCCTTAGAGAAGATCTTCAACGGATATATAATGAATAATGATTACCAAGGTAGTGCTTTACATTGTTAGAATTCTTCATATTCCCGCCCCCCTCTGCTGTGCACAATAGGAAGACTTTGCGGCAGGCATTCCTAATGTGTGGGTAAGTCAGCATTATACGGATTATAGCTATACTAAAATTCTCCTTCTAAATCTCGCATAACTTTGACTTCCTTTGTAAGTAACGAATACGGTTATAGATGGGCAAAGAGATCAGACTGATCATCTCAGAATCTAAACATTTTTTTAAAAATAAACTATTCAAATTTTTCTTGCTACTTATCTAATATAATACTTAATTTTGGTTTAAGCACAATTCAAGGAACGTTGTACAACAGCATTTCAAGTTCCTAACATATGGTTAAGGCTTTTATAGAAATACTTGAATCTGACTGGAATACTTGAATATATTTTATTTTCTTAACTTGAATTATTTGATTCATATCTTTTTAGTCTGATTAAGAGCTCTAGTGCAAGATAACCATTAAAAGATGTACCAAGTTAAATTCAAGCTGAAAATTCAAAATTAAAACCCATTCAATTGGCACATTTCTTTGTTTTTTATTTGTTTTACTATACATTAAATTATAAAGAGTAGAAAAGTAAAGTTTTATTCCGACATGAGTCATTTTTCTTCATGAAGCATCGCGTTTTGAAATATTAAAAATGTATTGCGATTGCTCGCATGTGTTGCAAACGGGTATATATTTTATGATACGCGTTATGCAACTTCTAAAACTATTTACTTTCCATCAAAGATGGATAACTTTTTTTTATAGAATTGTCTTTTTATATCAGATTTCCTCAATCAGAATCCATTTCATTAAACAGCTTTGAGAGTTGAAGAATTTGATATTTGTTATTGAAAATTAAGTTATAGTGTCTTGCGAGAATTTACTACCGCTCCAAGTAAGAACAGGTGTTTAATTTATATATACTCAAGTCAAAGAAATAATCAAATTCATCTACTTCAGACACAAAAACTTCTGTAGATATTTTTATGGGCATTTTGATCGAAAGATTCTCCACTCAAAGGCTTGAATTCATCCTAGTTATAGATAGGAAAGCTCTAACGTGCATATGACCTCCTCTGTACTTTTTTACTTATGTTACCTTTTATTTACACAGTTAATGCGGGAAAGATATTTGTACTCATAACATTAGCACAAATATCTGTCAGTTTCGGGCAAGACAAGTTTATTAGTATCATTTATGCGGGAAAAATATTAATGCCTGTAAATTTTGTGACCCACCCTTTAGTTCACAGGATGTTTTCGGAGGCATCATATGCTAATAAAGTAATAGAATGTATTTTAAAATGGGCCTTAAATAGTTTCCCTGGAACACTATTTTTTCCGTGTCAGAGTTAATAGTTTTTAGCATGTATTTGCAAAAATTTACATTCTTATCACCACATATAAAGTGCTCAACAAATTGAGAAGAATTTAATGGGGCATTTTTATTGCAAATCTTGGGAATACATAATTATTAGTTTTATGAAAGAGTTTTTTAAGTAATCTGGTGTTTATCAATGAAAGTGGGTGGGGCAGTCTCACCCTCACCCGTTAAATCTGTGTTAAGGTATGTGTACACATTTGTTCATTTTTTTTCTGCTTACATGCATTTTTTAATTTTTACTAGAATATTATTAAAATTGAGCGTAAAAATAACCTTCAATAATGTTATTATTTGTCTAATTTATAAAAAATGCTCTCGGAAGCAGATTTTTGCACGAATCATTGATGCTGAAAGTTTGGCCACTTGTGATATGTATTATCTAAAGTTGTAATGATGTATTATGTGTATCACAATAGTTGTATTATGTGTATGTTAAGTTTGTCCATTTGGGATGTGTAGTCGCTCGTGTGTTTTTATAGTTGCAGGGTATGCTCGAGTTCTCTATAATAAAAATCTATTGAAATAATGCAATCTTGATCAAAACTAAAATTGATATATTTGATTTCATATCATATGATTTCATATTCATAAACTAAACTAAACTCATGGCACAACAGTTCGCAGTGGACCAAAGCCGGCAGTACCCATCTCCGCTTTCTTGACAGTGGGCTTGGGGTGCCATACAGGATATGTCTCAGTCAAGTGGTCAATCTGACGTGGGATCCCTAGAATTTAGTTCCCAAGCAAGCTTGGTACTCATTTATCGACCCACTCAACGGATGAAAGGCTGAGTCGACCTTGCCCAGTCGCAGGACCGAACCCTGGAGTGGCAGGTTGAAGCTTTTAACCACTACGCCACCGGATGTCGCATACATTCATACAACAATACAAATCAATGACAATCGTTGCGAAGGCTTTTATTTAGCCTTTGACGCACGTGAATTACTGTCGATATTTTGGGATAATAGATTTCACTAATTTTAGAATGAGGTAATTGGGCAGAAGAGCAAATGTAATTTATTATTTATACCTCGCCAATATTTTTTCTGTGTAAAATGTTATTTTTCTTTTTCAATATGAGAAAATTAGTAATAAATTCTCATAAATAGTTAATCTTGACGTTCAGTTATTCGTAAATAAAGCTTCTTAAAAGAGCTTTGAAACTTGCTATGTAACCTTCAAAGTATACCAAATACATAATATTCGAGTCCTTTGTAAGTGTAAATAAACTCTGATTAATTCCTGAAATATATTCTATTTGATCTGTAGGAATTGTAATCCCATAAAATAATGGACTACCTAACTACACAAACGCATATCACCATCTGGAAAAGAGTCTAGTGTAGATGTATCTTTAATGTCCCTATCTCAACATTTCACCGTGAGAACAACTTATCATCCCTTTATCTTCTATTTGTTTTGAAATTACAAGTTTAATCAATGATTTGACCCAAATGATTTATCGTAAATTTGCTTTCAACTCCAAAAGATTTGCATAGTAAGGCTTTCTTCTTGGGTACACCTCGAATAACGCTGACATAGGAATACACCGGTATCACAAAATGATTTGAACTTTTATTTAACAGTCAATATCACTCATTTCAGTTGATCAGTGTATTCATCCCAGTTTCCGTATGCTGAACCTCGTCGAAATCTGCGTTTCACGTTTCCAACCAATTAAGGTATCAATACTCAATTTACCATTACTAAAGGATCTTATGCTGACACTACTCTTATTTAACCAGGATGCAGTGTCAGGTGATGTATCCTGTTCTCTTGCCAACATCCACTGGTACTGTCTGCATTTGTTTTTTGGCAGTGGGGCTGAATTACTTAAGAATCTCTCATTCTTGATGATACAGATAAAACAGCTTTCGATAATGATCTTAATTAAAGTTGTATTAAGCAATCTAAGCAGTCTAAATATTTATATTAGGTGCAAGACATTCTTATTAAAAACCGTGGATATTGACTTTCATAAATAAGAATTTTTTGGCGTATGAAATGTTCCGACAAAGAGTAGATTTTTCGATACTATCTTCCTTCCGTGAACTAACTATCATTGCTGTTTGTTATATCTGAATTTAAAAATACATCACGGGCTTCCGTCAATTCCTGAAAATCACAAAACTTGTTATACCTGATTAATTACTGTTTTCCAGCTGTTACTGAGAGAAAACATCTTGTATATCCTCTCATTAAAAATACCTCCTTACAAATATTTTTACGTACTGGTGCCAAAAATTACAACATAGCTAACTTCTTCATGTTTAAAACTGTAAAAAATATCAATAAACTGCTCTATCCTTAAAAAACTCATCATGAAAATCCGTTCTATATGTAAACAAAGCTACCAATTTAGTTAATTTTAATGGGTTTAAATGGTTTTTTAGTGGTGTAGTTTAAATTTAATATCCGGTTCTATTTCTGTGATGGATAACAGTGATTCCTTCATTTCAATATATTAAGGTGATTCCGTGTAGGGCAGAGTAAATAATTAACCAGTCTGAACACTTGTTCTATCGAATCAGAGGTAGGTAGTGCCATGTAAAACAATTTTGCTTTATCCCACAGCTGTGGAAAATTTTTCGATATTGTCCTATTTATCCGAAAATGGTGTTTCTCTTGACTTAAATTTACTTGGCGGTTATGTCACTTTGCAGCTCTAGGAGCGATTCATTCGACAATGAAAAGCATCAATGAAAATTATCAGCAGCATTCCCATCAAAAGGATCGGCTACCCAGGCTGCAATATCCCTATTCTGCAAATCAAGGAAATGAACTTCCATATCATGATAAAACTGCTTCAGTATCTACATACACAATTATTCCATCGTTTTCCCTTCATCACTAACTACTACCACAGAGAAAAACTGGACTATTCAACATCTGTGTAATACCCTGCTGCATTTTGCTTCTCTCTGTGGCCTCCTAGTCTTGTGCCGTGGCCCCCATGAAATATTGTAACACCTCCAGGGGGCCTATAGCCCACGGTTGAGAACCACTGGTCTAAATCGATGATAGCCAAATTCTCCTGGGAACTTGGACATCATTTTCTGATTTAAAAATTGTTTATCCGACTAATTCCGCTTCTGAATTAGATTTTCTTTCGAACTTCGCTTTTCGTAACAACACCACTGTTTTAGTCAACGACTTGTCTACGTTATCTTCATCTACTGCCTGGAAATATATTTGAATGCAATTGATGAATTTTATTTTCAGTGTCTCCTCGCGTATTTTTTTCCTAGTGGTTTAATATATCTTTAATTTCCAATACCTTTCGTTAGTATATCCTCTCGGTTCTGTTTTCTCCACCTTTCTCTCAAATTTCGTACTTTATCTGCTTTATCTGTTAGCTTTGTGCGCGGGTGTGTCCCGAGTGTGGTATGGTGGCCATAAAACATTTCCTCCTCCCCTCCCTTTCAAGCATCTCGTCACCTCCCTACCGTTAGATTGGGGATTTTCAAATAAGTGTCGTTTAATCACATCTACATAACTTTGAGGATACATTATTCGATTCTTATCCCGATCTGTCATTCCTTTTAATGATTTTTATTAAAAGCACGGCTAAATAGCTAAATACTAAGCATCATTTGAATGCCTTATTTGAATAGTGGTCCAACTCCACTTTTTAAAAAAAGGGAGTTAGCCTCACTTTCAAGTTCACACAAGTCATTTCTGTCTCATTTTTAAACTGGTACACCTCCAGCTTATATCTACTGCCAACAGAAGGCATTAGAAATCAGACTTCAGCAGTCATTTCTCAGCACTCATTAGACTTTAAGGCTCTGTATCTCAAAACGAACAAAAATGGAGTTGGCCTACTATTCAAATAAGGCCTTCATTTGTAAACACTATATTATATTCTGTCAATTCTGAAAAATAGGTGCCTGAATGATGTATGTAGAACAAGATCATAAAGTTACTAGTAAGATATTCTTGCGGGATCAAATATGGATATCATTTCTGTTTGTAATGCGATTGCATAGGAAAATATTAATTGTAGTGCTTATTCTATGTTATATCGGATTACATAATCATTACATCACATATCTGTGATGAAAGTAATAAAACATTTACGGTAGCTTTAATAAAATGTAAATGTAAGAAACTCATAATACTTTGATAATATAATCCTTTTAATTTAATAAAGCATTCATACAATGAAATCATATGCATATTACATAAAGACATTCGATAACATCTTCTCATTTTTAATTACATTTATTTATGACACGGGTAACATAGCAAAATCAGTTGCATCGTATTTACTTACATAAGCTTGGATAATTGGCATGAACTGAACAAAATTACACACACACACACACACACACACACACATATATATATATATATATATATATATATATATATATATATATATATATATATATGACGGGCTTCGTTTCACACCCGTTATATTAAATGATATTGCAGTCAATGGTGATTCGGTGACGTAGTGGGAAGCAGTCCAATACTCAGGAAACACACATCAGTTCGATTTAACCATATTTATTTCTTCATCTATTAACAACCACTGTTCCAAAGAAACGCATATCTTAGAGCTTGCCATTTTACAAACCCGCGGACAGGGATAGCGCGCGTCTGCTGTCAACGAATTAATCCCATCGGTCTGCTACTTGCCTATTGTCTCAAAAGCTCCCAATACAACTGCGCATGCCCTCATGACTTCTGCGCCGAAGATGAGGAATGGACGGGACCAAATTTAATACTATATTTAGATTCTCTTTAGGTTTCTTCTCAAAAAGGGAATTTCCCTTCTTTAGGATTGAGAATTAGCGCGTTTTGAAATACGCAAATAATGATATTTAATGTTAGAAATTAGATTATTCTGAAGCCCCTCCCTGAAATTGTTTAATTATTATTCTTTTCTAATTAATTCTTAAGATATATATATGTATGTGTGTGTGTGTGTGTATTTATATATATATATATATATATATATATATATATATATATATATATATATATATATATATATATATATATATATGACAGGCGTTTGATTTACCTGTTATAACATCTCAATTGCAGTCTTCTCATTTTTAAGTCCATGGCATCGAGGGAAGGCAGATACTCAAAAAGTACTCAGCATCATCCGAATTAAGTAGTGTTTATTCAGTTTAGTTTCATTTAAACCACTTCTACAATTCTGCACGTTTCAGCGCTCGTCATTTTCACATTCGTGGACCCAGCTAACGCACGTCCACCCGCAACGATTAAATCCCGCGTTCTGCGTAATTCTGGGTCAAAATAGCGCGTCTACCATTATGGCACATGCGCAGAGCACCACCTGAAAAGTTCTAGAAGCTTGTTTTCGCGCCCAACCCTGTACATTTATCTAAAAATAAATTCCCCGATGGAACTTCAATCCACTTCCGTTAACCGAAGTCATTCTCCGAAACGGGGAAAAACCTTTTTTTCACCCCAACGCGTCTTGGAATATGAAACTAGTGGCTTTTGGCGCCACGAAAATAATCTAACCTGAAGCCCCCTTTAAATTTTAACCTAATTATTCTTTCCCTTAATTTATTCTTGACATATATATATATATATATATATATATATATACATTTATTTAATTATATATAAATATAGAGTTTAATATTTGTGAGTTATGTTTGTCGATCCTCTTTTAGGTTATTTTTATCTACTTTAAAGACATACGACAATTTCATGTTTTAATGTCATAAATATCTTCTTAAGAAAAACTTAAAACACATAAATATAAAGCACTTTTTTAATAATCACCTCTACAATAAATCTATAAATCATTTAGACAAAACATCTCATACATAGATAGAATCTCACAGACCCTCACTTCAAGTTTAGATGTATACGATTGTAGTTACAGTAATTTAGTACAGTAATCACTTCAGGGTGTACATTAAAGAGTTTTTTTTATACAGTAAAATGATGTTTATTTAAAAATAAAGGCAAAATTTAGCAATAACTGAGCAATTATTATCAAACATATATTCAGTTGTTTTTTTTTGGCAATAATCTCATAATCAGGTTTAAAAAAAAGGACAAGTGCAACCATGATAAATTTTTTGTTAAGCTGCACATAATGAAGGGATATCTTTAAATGTCTTGAGAACCTCTATCGCAGCATTTCTGGAATGAAAAATGCCATTAACTAAATACCTGCATTAAAATTTACCTCCAGCGAGGCAGATTTAATTGCATACCTATTACACCTCATCCGGACATTTTTCATTTATTTCCCAGGAAGCGCCGCTAATAAAAGTCGAGTGTTACCATTTGCGCCAGGCGGCCAAAAAGAGGCCCTTCCCGTACAGCAACCCTGCTCCGTAAGCCGGCTCAGTAATAACCCTAAACCACAACAGACGTGTAAGGTGAAGGCGAGCCCGTGTGTGCGCAATTCTCGGGAACATCTCGGCACATGGTTGCGATGGTTATACCCGCATGCACTTTATGCATTAAGGAAGGGGAGAAAAAAAATATATAAGGGAGGGAAAACCAGAAAGCATAATGGAATTGCCTCGCGAGATGCGATAACATTACATAACGCGGCCACTCATGACATGTCGTCAGTTTAAATTTTGCAAGAAATATACTTATTGAAAAATTTCTTCGCCGGGCTGCATCTGCTCAGCTGCATCCGTGGAGAACATCAGATATTCTGTTTCTGGAGGGGGGGGAGGGGGGGAGAAAATATTTTGCTAATATTTTCTTTTCTTACTCGCGTGCAATGGAATATTTGAAATGAGATTTTCTCATAAATCCTTTCCCTTTTAGATCTAAAATTTTGTCTCGTTTGAATGCAAATTTTTTTTGGGGGAAAGAATTCCGAACTTTGTATTCTCCGTTCGAAAAAAACGGGAAATTTCTTTCCCTTTTTTAGAGGGGATTATGTTATCAATGAGTTAGATTGCTTGACTTGCTGATGGAACTCTGTAGTAGCGTGTCTCAGAGAGTTTCCCATTTTTGTAACAGAATTATGAATGAGAAAAGTACTGTTATAGCACATTTTGTTTATATTTTCAATGCAAGGGTAAAAGTAATAATAATATGTAAGGTGTAAAAGGCCACCAGCAAATTCCCATTCATTAATTAATCTCCTATGAATAGTCGTAATGAGTGGCTCAAATGCGTAAAATCGTAGTTATCCTCATTCATATAAATATATTAGTTCTGCAAACTTTTTGATATACAATCAATATATATATGTATATACACACACACATATATATATATATATATATATATAAATGTTAAAAATATTTTAGAAAAAGAATAATAATTAAACAATTTAAAGGGAGCATAAATGTAAAACTCATTTCTAACCTTAAATATCACTATTTGTCGTATTGAGAGATGCACTGCGGGAGGGGAATCCCCGTTTTTAGAATAGAACTTAATTACCGTGTTGAGAAGAACCATAGAGAGAATCTAAAGATAGTATCAACCTTAACTCCACCCATGCCTCATCTTCGGTGCAAACATCACGAGTTGTTTTGGGAGCTTTTGAGACAATAGGCAAGCAGCAACCGATGGGATTCATTCATTGATAGCAGACGCCCGCTAGCCGGGTCCTCGGGTTTTGTAAAATGGCGAGCGCTAAGATATGCGCTTCTTTGGAACAGTGGTTGTTAATAGATGAAGAAATAAATATGATTAAATCGAACTGATGTGACTTTCCTCAGTTGGACTGCCTTCCACTACGCCACCGGACCACCATTGACTGCAACATCATTTAATTTAGCTGGTGTAATACTACTTCCGTCATATATATATATATATATATATATATATATATATATATTATATATTTACATATATTGTTGTTCTCTCTACCACGGCAGGCATTTATTTTTCGGCATTCGCCCTTTCCACACCACGGTAATTTTTGTTGCTTGCGACGTGAGCACCTTATAGGTGAACTATCACCACTCCCTTGGTGCCACTGCAATTTTGACGGAGCACCCCCCAGGCACGATATCAGGAGGTTTTGTACCCTCCACCAAACCCCTACCACCAAACGGAAGGACTTTCCGGCCCTCAGATTAAGCTGCTCATACCCGGCGTAAACACGAAGGTACTCTGGCGCTTGTCATGATTCATACCGAGTACGTGTGCGTGTGGTGTGTGCAATAGAATCTCGCCTTTGCTTTTCCTCTTTCTCATTCAAAATGGTAATAGTTGCACTCTAGGGCAGTGGTTCCCAACCTTGGGTACGAGTACCAGTACCGGTACGCGGACAAGCAGCTACCGGTACGCGAATGATTTTACAATTTAAAACAAAAATCTATTAAAAATCTGTATTACAAAAAAAGAAAAGAAATGACTATGATAACTAATAATCAATACGTTTTAATATTTTATTTTTGAATTTCTTATCCATTGTTTGTGTTGTAATACTTATTGGGATTTACCTAATCTCAAAAGATGCCGTCTACACCTGAATGTGTTATCTATAACCGCCCCATAAAAATTTAGCACTCGCCTGCGAATTATAACTGTGCTTATAAGTGTGTTTGCGAATTATAACTGTGTCTGGGGAGTTTCTTGCCAAGCAGTAAAATTTTTAATACCATATGCGACCACATATTTATGTGAAAAAGGATTTCTGCAATGACTGCGATGAAAACCAAATATAGAGCTTTGTTGGACATTGAATCGTATCTTCGCCTTAAACTGACAAACATTAAGCGCGATATTACTTCTTTAGTTAATAATAAACAGGCCCAACCTTCTCACAAATTATATATTTTTTAAAGTGATTATTATATTTTATGTATATGTTTAGCAATAAAAATATATCCCAAGTTACTTGTCTTTATTACAAATGTTCTCCATTGCATTTTATTCCCCATTTCAAAATTTTTGGTCTACCGGTACGTCATTAAATTGTTTACAACGTACAGGTACGGTACTATAAAAAGGTTGGGAACCCCTGCTCTAGGGAATTCTTATCATTTTTCAAAGAACATCTTAATTAACTTTAAGGATTATCGATGACATCGATGTATCGGTGAAATTTCGGGACTGTGAATTTACTATCTATCGAATAAATTTTAAGACAGTGTTTTTTTTCTGTCCTATTATCTCTGGCATTTTTTTTGTGTGAGTACACGGAGTAAGATCCTTCCTCAAACGGGTATCTTTAATCATCGGCAGTTTTTGTATTTTATTTACAGCTTGTTTTATGCTTGATTGTGCTTTAGTAAACGTTTTTTTAATTGGGGCATAATAAAAACTTGTGTTTCGGAGGAAAAGAATTCTGTATCTGATTTTGTTAAAGGTACTTAAAATGTTATCAGTATTGTTACGGATTTTAACCAAATAAAGAAAAAAAATTCCTTAATGTTTTAAGAGATCTCAAGTAAAGATATTTTCTCGGTATAGAAATCTTTAAACCATCTAATATAACCTTTATTAACAAGATGAATGAAGACACTTGGATCAGAATTTAGCATATTATCACACCGAAGATAAAATATTATTACCTGTGCTAAGCACAACATTATCTAATCTCTATTTGGAAAATAAAAACTCAAAATATATTTTGTATAATTAATCTTTGTCCTTGTAATACGTAATTCATTTCAAAGTTTTATTATACCCTTTATTTTCACGGACAATAAATATTGATCTTTTTCTTTTTTCTTTATGGTTTAACTAGCGGCCCGTCCCGACTTTGTCCGGGTTGAACAAAATATTATACCAATAAATTTCCAGTTGATAGCCAATAAATTGTAAATCTTTTTTACCTTAATAATAACCTAAATAATACCTTAAATTAATTTTATGTTAGTTAATAATTAAAATAAATTTTTAAAAGAAAATGGCGTGCCGGAGAACGGCTAGGTTCGAACCGCTAGCGTCAGAACAGAAGCCCACCGCGATAGCACCACGATAAGGATCGTTGAAATCTTCGGAACAAAAAGCGGTAGAAGAAAGTAGAGGAAACACTGGAGATTATTAGGATTAAGCCCCTAACTTTATTTCTACTGATCAGATATACATAATATATAGCCTATGTCCATCTGGAATACTGTACCTTTCAAACAGTGAAAGAATTTTTCAAATAGGTACAGTGGTTCTGAAGATTACCCTCCACGTACATAATCGCTCTCTCTTTATATATAAGTATAGATTTAGTTGCAATAATTGGCACGCGAATGACAATTGCAAACAAAACAAAAGAGGTATTCCTAATGTTTTTTATTTACAAATGGCTTCCTTTTCACCTTGTTAAACATGTTTTATCATTTTATGAACTGTGTCACTATTTTATCCTTGATTTTTCATCTCATAATCTTATGTTTAATAACAACGTCTGTCTTTCCCTTTTAGGTAAGTACAGCATTTGATGACAATAAAATGTTTTGAAGTTATTTTAATAATGATATGGGGTAAGTTTTTTCTCTTCTAAAATTAAATAAATCGTTAAATATTGTTTTCTAGTTATTTTAAATAAATGCCATTCAGAATTTGTTTTGGCAAAAATGTAATGTTACTTTAATCATTTTTGGAAGACATTGAAACTTTTATTATATCAATAACATATAACGCTTCAAATATTAATAGAAGGAGTAGTTAGGAATTAAGTATGTATTAGATATGTGCATGTATTAGATATGTGTTATATGCTTGTAAGGAAGTTAAGTAAGCTTATTTGATTTTGACCTTGAATACTTTTTAAATATGTATTTTCAATGAATACGTAATTTAAAAATAAGTACTCACCGTTCAATAAATGTACGTGGATAAAAAAGATTTCCAAGTGATTATCACACAAAACGCCTCTTTCCATTTGTGGTTAAAATGTAGTGTGATTAATACCTGTAAAATGAAATATTAATACAGAAAAATGAAATGGAAGATGGCCAATATAGCATACGTCATATCTATATATATATATTAAACAGTTCCGTGACTGACTGACAGATATATAACGCACAGACCAAACCGCTGGACCTAAAGGGCTGAAATTTTGAATGGTAATTCTTCTCATAGTGTAGGGGTGCACTAAGGAAGATTTAAAAAAAATTCTTCTTAATTTTTTTAATTAAATTTGTAAATTGTTTTGTAACTTTTTTTAAGTTTGCATTTAATATAATAATCTGAGGGTTATAAAATTTATATCACAAGGAAGATCATAAAAATTTCTTTAAAATAAAATCCTTTTCGAATCTTTACCTCCCTTTCCTGATTTTTGGTGAATTTTTAGAGATTAATTTTTAGAATTCAATTTATTAAATGCTGATCACGTGGTTTCTTTTCTTTTTGTGATACTTCAAATTAATTTTACGCCACGTGCATAGCAACGAAATAAATTGACAAAAAAAATATTAAAATACAGTAAAAGATAAAATTTAACAAGAGTAATTCAGATGGAATTTTTTTAAGAATTTAATTCAAATTAGTATGTTTTGTGGGTATTAAATTAAACCTATATATAAAACAGTTCCGTGACCAAACTTTAAAATACGCTGGAGTAGATTTAAGAGAAAATTGTTTTTCCCATGGTCAGTTTTACGTACCTTGCTCACGCGTGAGTTCGCGGACGATCCCATTAATATTGGTTCCGCCCAATGAAGAAATAAAAATATTGTTTATAAGGAAATCCCCTAAAAAGTTATATCATTATTTTTTCATTGTAATTATCCTAAAATGTACTCCGTAGTGAAGCACGGATATTCAGCTAGCATACCATAAAAACCTATTACACAAGACACAATTATCGATTTCGCCAAGGCTCTATGCCTTCAGTCCAATTAAATGTTTTGTCCTGTTTTTTTTAACCGAACTAGTCACGTTTTATGTACACGACAGCAACAAGTTGGGAAATATAAGTGGTTACATTTAATTTCTCTAGTAACATTCGTCAGATACATATAGGCTTAACTCTGAGTGAAGAAAGCTAATCAAGATATCTCTCCATGTGTTATCACAAGAGGTTTAAGTTATCAGTTAAGCTACTGTGAAAACTCTATGTTATGAAATCCCCATGAATTTCAACTGAAACATGAGACTCGTTACAGAATCTAAACATAGACATGGAAATCAAATTCCGGAAATATCAGTGATCTGATCTTGCACTCATTCTAGTCACTGCTCAACGTCATTTCTTTCTCGGAACATGCAGCAAGAAATTCGCCTCGTGTTCTTTCAGTATCGGTTCGAAGAAATGAGATCGCGGTTTTGGATCCTCCAAACGAATTCCATTGTTATACTTTTCATGCTTGAATACAAAATTTCCTCCAAAAAAAAAACAGTAGTTTCACCTTGAAAAGAAATTCTGAGAAAAATATGTATTAGGTTTTTTAATTCGGAAAGATGTCTATTCCAGTTTTATTTCCCTGTTATACATTTAATTAAACATATCTGGCAAACTGAAGATTTAAGGCTGCTATGTACTAACCACATTGGATTCGCTCACCTCAATGTTAACCTATGGAGAAAATTTGTCCACGGATTGCCAACTTGGATTCAAAGATTTTTTTAAAAAAATTGAACTCTGTCATAGAGAAAGAAATTTTACATTTGTGTACATTTTTCGTTTATTTTTAAAAAAATACAATTAATATTTTTTAATTTAAATTATTCGGGGGGAAATCTCGTATAGTGTGTTTTAAACGCTCATAAATTCCTTCGGTAGACGAAATTTATAAAATGAATCCTGTAGCGCTTTGCAGAAAAGTTCAGGCTATCTGACAATACCAATTTTATTTGATTATCAGCATTTATGTACCTGTAAATAGTTGACAAAAATATAATTTAAATAAAAAATTTGGAGGGAGCGCTTAACCCCCTATATAGAGAGAGCCATTACAATCCCTCAAAATGTCAATCCTAAGGGGGGTGGAATTCTCGAACTGTCAACTGGACTTCTTCCACCACAAGAGTCCGCAAGAAGAGGAAAAGGGAAATACGATTTTTTTTCTTAGTACATAGCAGCCTTAAGGTTGTCTTTAAGAAAGTGAGTCATGTAAGACAGGAATGCTATCTTTAAGACTTTTTTTTAAAACCAACACTTTCTCTTATTAATGACAATTTTATTAAAATATTTTTCTTAAAATATGTAAATTATTCTATGAGCATTTTTGGCTCGATGACATAATTTTACGTGTGATAAATTTGTGCCAATAAAATAAAATTATTTTTATAACGTTAGTCTAGACATCTCAGTCAATTCGTTGAATGAATAGCTCAAATGCTTGTGAGGAAGAATTATTGTTAAGTATGGCTGTATTGTTTTGACATAAACTGGAGACAAAAGTAAATTGCCCAATAAATAACTTCTCATGTCTTAAAGAAACGTCATTCTTCTTAAATGGATTGATTCCCATCTAGTAGCACATTCAAAAAGAATATGCTAAGCGAGAAGAATTTATGTTGAAGATTATTCATGACCAAATACATGAGATATAACACTTGGAAAATCATTTAGAACTGTAATAATTTTCTCAACGAAATACCATGTGCAGTTAACAAGATTTATGTATCGTAATTTATTTTTTCTTTAAAATAATGAACTAAATTAAAAGATGTTGATTGACTCATACGGAGTGAATTTATCCTAAACATAAAACTAAATACGGAAACTAGAATATTATCGACTGATTTCTTTGGGCTAAATCAAGTGCCGGTATGACTCTCAAAGGAAACAAGAACCAAATAAGCAGATGCAATATTCAGTTTCATATTTTAGACCTTTGCAGAACGTTCGCAATAAACTTATGAGGAAAAAAATACAAAGAGTCCGGAAAACTGATTTAAGCATTTAATGAAGTATAGTACACGTTGACCCTTTAGACAATCTGTATCATATTCTGGATGTTTTCCTACTGAAACAGATATTAGTAGTACTGAAAAGTTTTACTGCTTTTTTGATGAATAATGCTATCCGGATTTAAAAAGATTTCTTAATTGAGAAGACATTTTAGTCAATTTCAGACATATTTTAGAAACGCCAAAGTGGAGGCAGAACCTTCCGAAATTTAATTACAGTTAAAGCAACTTAAGTAAAAAAATTTTTAAAAAGTTTTTTTTTTTAAATCTTTTTAAATCCGGATAGCATTATTCATCATCAAAAAAGCAGTAAAACTTTTCAGTACTACTAATATCTGCTTCATTTAGAACTGTAATAATTTTCTCAACGAAATACCATGTGCAGTTAACAAGATTTATGTATCGTAATTTATTTTTTCTTTAAAATAATGAACTAAATTAAAAGATGTTGATTGACTCATACGGAGTGAATTTATCCTAAACATAAAACTAAATACAAAGTTAAGTGAATTTTCTTGTTTGCTATAACCACTAATTCAACATGTTGCTTAAAGAGAATTATTAATTGCTATGAATACTAAATTTAGTTAAAACGGACTAATATTTATATTGGCTTATAATTGCTTATATTGGCAATTCTAACCCCATCCAAATAGTTTAAATTCAAAAAAAGATTTAATCATAGAATCTCTATTCAATACCTCCGAGTAGAATGGGATGATATCATTTATTAAACAGATTTAATTTTTTTTTCAATGCTGTAAGCACCACAGACTTCATTATAAATTTATTTATTTTGTGCTTTCTGGTTAATAATATTTAATCGTCTGACTATCGGTAACTATCCTTAAGCATCAGACTTTTATCCTACCGTATAAATGAAAGATATGTAGTTGTTTTTTACTAACGTGATAGGCATTTCGACATTTGCCTAATCCACAAGAAAGAGTATTCAACTATCTAGATAAAAATATTAAAATATTCTTGTCTAAACTATATCTATCTTAGGTTGGAAAACAAATATCTATCTCTCATTTTACCAAATTTTTTAAAAAAATTGTTACTTAAGTTGCTTTAACTGTAATTAAATTTCGGAAGGTTCTGCCTCCACTTTGGCGTTTCTAAAATATGTCTGAAATTGACTAAAATGTCTTCTCAATTAAGAAATCTTTTTAAATCCGGATAGCATTATTCATCAAAAACGCAGTAAAACTTTTCAGTACTACAAATATCTGTTTCAGTAGGATAACATCCAGAATATGATACAGATTGTCTAAAGGGTCAACGTGTACTATACTTCATTAAATGTTTAAATCAGTTTTCCGGACTCTTTGAATTTTTTTCCTCATAAGTTTATTGCGAACGTTCTGCAAAGGTCTAAAATATGAAATTTAATATTGCATCTGCTTATTTGTTTCGAGTTTCCTTTGATAGTCATACTGACACTTGATTTAGCCCAAAGAAATCAGTCGATAATATTCTAGTTTCCGTTGCCAGTAGTGCCAGAGTAACTTAAGATTTACTATGTCTTCGTAGAAAATGGTCAATTTTGGGAGTCCAGTGGTTTTCTACGTAGATAATACTGGCTAGATAAAGAGCAATACAGGCTGTATTAGAACTGCCTTCAGCAAAGATCTTCACAACGTCGTGGTGATTGAGCTTACAGTAAACCAAAATTAATGAGTCATGTAAGACAGCTAGGCTATTGTTTAAACACTTTGTTTAAACCACCCCTTTCTCTAATTAATGACAATTTGATTAATGTATTTTTTCCGCATAAGTTAATTATTCTACGATCATTTTTGCCTCGGTGGCAAAATTTTACATATGATAATTTATATAAAAAAATTAAACTCTGTTCATAACGCTAGGCTAAACATCTTAGTCTATTCATTGAAGCAATAGCTCAAATGTTTTATCGTATAATGTCTTAGAAGCATAATGAGGGTGACCAAAATGGAAGTGAGACTTTTGTTCTAGCGGCAGTGGTTAAATGCCCAAAGCTTTGCGCTTGCGCCAATAGATGGCGTTGTATGTTATGAAACAAAGCTGCCATCGTCGGAAAGTGTGTGTTGTTTGAGCGTGTTTAAGCAAGATGATTACGTAGGTCGTGTCATGGATTCGTTCAAACAGGCCCAGCTAGCGGTTATTCAATTTTTGAAGGCTGAAAGTGTTAGTGGAGCCAAAATTTATCGTCATAAGAGGGATGTGTATGGGCATGTGTGTCAGTCACAGTCCACAGTTCTCAGATAGTTTAGAGAATTTCGTAATGGACGTGTGAGCACTACACAAGCCAAGACCTCGTCAAGCACATATGACTATCACCATGGAATGAATTGCCGTAGACAAGATTTGCTGCGCCACTTCCACTAAGACGTCCTCGACCCACCCACCTCACCCATAGTCCCGACCTGTCATCCTGCGACCACCACATCTTCGGCCCTCTTAAAAAGTCTTTCAACGACCACCAGGTTTCTAACGATGCAAAGGTAAAGGATGTCGTTCTAGACTAGTTCAGCAAACAATCACGGACAATCTTTGCTCAGGGTATCCAAAATCTAGTAGGCACTGGGAAACTTGCTTGAACCGACAAGGCGACTATGTGTCGTACATACGTAGCTCATGTATCACTATTACTTCCTGTTTGTTCACATATACCATCCAATAAACCATTACAGAAAAAAATAAAATTTTTTCACTTTCATTTGGGCCACCCTTATTATTACCAGGATAGTTTTCTCTTCTAAACACATGTAAATTTTAGAAACTCATAGTGATTGCAATCTTTTAAATTTTCAGTACGCATTACATCAATTTACTTCTGAATTACCAACATTTAAATAATGAAAATGAAGTAAAATTTTTCTGAAGATGTGTTTCCCTTTTTCATAAATTTTGCATTTTTATTATACTAGTACAGTCAATAAATTCGGGGACTTTATTTACTACAACAACGAATACACTTACAAAGTCTTCTGAACACAATCACCTTCAAAATAATGTCCTTCCGCAACTATACACTTCTGCCAGCGTTGATACAGCTTCTGGAAACAGTCCTGGAAACCGTTGTGTGAGAGTTGTCGTAAAGCGGTTGTCGCTGTTGCCATCACTTCTTCGGCATTTGCAAACCGCTTTCCCTTGATGCGATCTTTCAGTTTCAGGAACAGGTAGAAATCGCAAGGATCGCGGTCTGGGGAATACGGGGGATGTGGCAGAACTGTGGTGCCGTGTTTAGCAAGGACTTGTTGCACCATCAGGGATCGGTGCGCCGGGACATTGTCATGCAACAACATCCACATGTTGGATTTCCAAACGTGTGGACGTTTACCACGGATTGCCTCCCGGAGACGTCGAAGAACCTGTACATACCATTTGTTGACGATGTTACCTTGTGTTTGGCGCAGCTTGTCCTTTCTGGACCTTGCGCCAATAAACTTCAACCAACTAAACAACCACTGCTCCTACCCGTTGGATGTTTGCATCCGTTTGTGGGGTCACTGGCCACCCACTTCGCGGATCATCTGCAACAGCGTCTCTCCCATTTTTAAACAAGCTGTACCATTTAAAAACTCGATCTGCACATAGCTTCTTCTCAATACGCTTTTTTCAGTAACTGTAACGTTTCTGCAGTGGTTTTTCCTAATTTGTAGCAGAATTTAATGTTGGAACGTTGCTCCAAAAAGGACATTTTGCTACATCGACATCATAGGCTGACAGTCTTGAGCCAAATGGTGAGCTGCGCGCCTTAGCAGTTGTGCAAAGCGTATGTGACGTCTCACACGTACGCAGATAACCAGACTTGCAAACCACATCGTTATTTCGGTTCCCATGCATGATGGAGGAGGGTAGTCCCAGAACTTATTGACTATACGAGAATTTCGTGGACACAATAAGCATAAATCTCTACCTTTGAGTGAAGAATGAGATATATAACTATAAATTGTAAATTAATTAATAAAAATTCATATCTGGAGTGCATAAAATTTTACTGATTTTTTTAAATGAATATAGTCAATCGATAATAAAAAGCAATGCCAATTATTTTTAGAAAGGGATTAATTAAGCAGAAATTATGCAAGTAAAGCAACATTATGTGGGGGTGATATATCCATCGGCAACTGAAGATTTTTCCATTTGTTATTAACAATGAAACAAATTAATAAATATATATCAAAGAGACTCTCGCAATAATAAGAACAAATTAATTTTTATTTCTTCAAGATTAAATACAATTAATTAATTCTATAGAATTATACTCAGTTTTTGACAGTTCTGGAATTCAGTTCGGTTTGCAGGGTGTCTTTGATGTTGTTACTTATGGTTGGCAAACATGAAGAACTTGGCTCTAAAAATTTAAGGAAACAAGAACAAATGAGTAAATTTTGGAATTTTAGAATAAAATAATCTTTTCATAAATGGAACAAAATCTGCAAAACTTTTGTGTAACACTTGATGAAGCATTAGAAAAATAAGCCTTGTTTAAGTAGATATATATATATATATATATATATATATATATATATATATAATATATATATATATATATATATATATATATATATATATATAATATATATATATATAAATATATAATATATATATATATATATATGGTGTGTGTGTGTGTAATGTGTGTTCATAGATCGACAAGACTGTATCGGTTAAAATGTAACAATAGTATTTCAAAGTACAAAAATTGTTGTAAAATAAACCGTAATATGTCAGTACGTATTCACGCAAAGAGTGCTGATGTTTAGTAAAGCAATGTCCCCCAAAACAGGCTATAAATTAATACTAGTTTGTCAAAGCCATCCTAGATATCTAAGACATCAGTAACGAGACTTTCAATCAACTTAAGCGTTAAGAGTTGCAATAAACATTAGCGTTTAATAAACATTAGCGTTTTGGCAGCAAATAGCAACAGGGATTTACGACCTCCTTTGGACGGTGTGTATGGAGTGTGTCATTTTATGAAAGGGAATTTCTGAGTAGCTTAAAGTAATCTTATTCTTCCCTAATAACATATATTTCTGAACCTTATAAGCAGTATTATACCATAATTTATAAATAACTCCTTTATAATTGCTTGTATGAAGTGATTAAGAAAACTATGAGATAAGATAAATGTAGATGTCCATACTACATTTCTAGAGTCCATACTACATTACTAGAATCCATAGCATATCGGTATATATATATATATATATATATATATATATATATATATATATATATATATATATATATATATATATATATATATATATATATACATATATACAGGGAAACCTCTCTAGCCACCCATCTTCAAAACGGCCACTTTCGGAATCATTACTGGCCTCAATAGAAAAATTCCAATGTATATATACTATATATATATATTGTTCCGTTTTCTGGGTTCGATGGGATTAAATAAAAATCTCTTCTTGAAAGTGCACATAAAATAAAATTTATTATTCTCTAAATTCTTCAGGCGCATACACAATTACTAACAGAAAACACGTAACAACTGTCTTCTTTACAACAGAAAACTCTAAAAACACAAGTCAGGATAACAGAGTCTTCAATACAATATACCCCTAATGCACTTTCCAGACATTCAATACATTCAATAACAGAAGAGAACACTGAACTAAAATGCCAATCTCAGGTATATTTATAGACTTCCAAAGACCCTCCTAATCGGCCGCCAGGAAGAAATCACTGGAACAGTCCAGAAAGGCCTGGAAAGTTCCAGAAAGGGCTGGAATGTTGGCGAACATTTGGCGTCATATCGCCAAATTTGGCGATATAACGCCAAATTTAGTGACAAAATAAGTTCCCAAATCCATCGCCAATTTGGCGAAAACTCTCATATTTGGCGAGATTACCATAGATGGGCAAAATTCGTAGCAATATATATATATATATATATATATATATATATATATATATAAACACAGTTCCGTGACTGACTGATCGACTGACAGATAACGCACAGACCAAACCGCTGGACCTTAAGGGCTGAAATTTTGCATCGCGATTCTTCTTATGGTGTAGGGGGGCACTAAGAAAGATTTTTGAAAAATTCTTCTTAGATTTTTTAAAATTTTTAAGCTGATTTTGTAACTTTTTTTAAGGTTGCATTTAAAATCACAATCTGAGGGTTAAAAAATTTATATCTCGAGAAAGATCATAAAATTTATTTTAAAATGAAATCTTTTTCGAATCTTTACCCTCATTTTCTCATTTTAGTTGAATTTTTAAAGATTAATTTTTAGAATTAAAATTATTAAATGCTGATCACGTGGTTACTTTACTTTTTGTGATACTTTAAAATAATTTTGCGTCACGTGCATAACAACGAAAAAAATTAACAAAAAAAATATTAAAATACGGTAAAAGACGAAATTTAACCACTGGACGATTTGAGATGAAAGTTATTTTAAGAATTTAATTCAAATTAGTATGTTTTATGGATATTAAACTTTCAATATAATTTAATACATTGACCGTTGAATTTAATTTGAATATTTTTTTCTACATTATTTTGTCTATAAAAATATCCGTTACGATTTTTTTAGAAATATTATTTTGGCATTAATTGCATACATTGACCGTTGTATTTAATTTGAATACACCTCGTAGCGAAGCACGGGTATTCAGCTAGTATATATATATATATATATATATATATATATATATATATATATATTTGCGAAATGGAATTCACGGTATATTTTCTCGCATTACCAGAACTGCAGGACGCTGGCTTGAAATCTAGAGACGCACGTTCAGTCATACATCTGTCACTCTGTCCCTAAAATGGCTTTCGATCATTGGAAAGAACACTATTTGATCGATGTGATGTATGAAACCAATGCTCATAGAGAAAATTGGTAGCTCATAGAGAAAAACACGGCGTAGAGGGG
>OU015492.1:182076497-182086497 GCA_907164885.2 Dolomedes plantarius | reverse complement strand
AGATTTATCAGAATATTTACTTAGTCTTGACTTTTAGGTTATAATTGCTGTTTGTAGGAATATGCTTTTCATTCTCTTAGCAATTGCAATATGAGATTTCTCCACGAGCTGCAACTATGTCCACCATTACATTTTTGGAAAGAAACAACATTTTACAAAAATTTCCTGGTATAAACTATTGGCATCTTTGACACTGAATCTTTATTAAAATGGAGTTCATTAGAAATTATCATAAATATGGAAATTTATGGATTATAATGGAATACTCGGGTTTAATATACAGAATGACGACACCCAATTCATATCGGAACTTCTTGTTTACATATTCCTAGATATTTCGCAGCTCATTGATAACAGATACTTTGAAAATTACTGGAGAATATTGAATAGGATCACATGTCACATTTCCATTGTTAGCTGCAATCGGTTCTTCGATCTTAAAATCCCCTTTAGAGAAAATTTCTCCCTTTAGACATTTACCCTCTTCACATTTTTCCAAACTTTTATAATTATTCGGGTATGTACAGCATTTAATAGTCTGATCAACGTATCGAAGAGCCACAACCATATTTACAATTTACTTTGGGTATTCTCATTAATCTTGAAAATCGATCAGTCATTAATCAGATCTGCCAGACAATATTTGCAAACATTTTCACTACATTGCGTAATACAACAGGCATTGTATTATTAATATATATATATATATATATATATATATATATATATATATATAATACATACATACATACATACTATATATATATATATATATATATATATATGATGTATGTATGTATGTATGTGTATATTGTATGTATGTATGTATATATATATATATGTATATATATATATATATATATAATATATATATATATATATGTATGTGTGTGTATATATATATATATATATATATATAATTAGACAAAGTTGTAAGTGAAAAACCAGTATAAGCCATAAACCACTACAGCCAGGAACCAAAGACATGGAAAGATAAGTGAAAAATTTGGAATAGAAAAGTGAATAATAGGTTTTTAGACAGTATCTTGTCATCAGCGGTGCCAATACTGTCTAAAAACCAGTGGATTGTTTCTATAAGTATGATCTGAGCAATAAACATACATAGACATCGTACAATCCATATGAAACAGAAAAGGGAATAATCAGTGGCTTATCATAGATCACCAAACTCGGCGCCAGACAAAGTGAATGTTAAGTTTAGGAGACCGCAAGTAGACTGACGTTACAAACATTGCAACCATGGGGCCAATGGATTCACTTTATATATATATATATATATATATATATATATATATATATCTATATATATATATAATATATATATATATAATAATGGTTGGTTTAAAACAAGTCTACGCATTTAGAGACGAATTGTCTGACAAAATGCATGGAGCACGTCGACATGAATGAATCCAAATGCAAATAATACACCTTCAGGATATATATTTTCAGTATTTAGCAAAGTATAGCTGCGAGGTGGCTTAGTACGCTGGAGGTGTATATATTTGTAACTAATAGTGTGATTTGGGGATGAGAACTTCCTTCATTACACCAATAAGTACAATCTTCTACATAAAAAAAGAGAAAATACTTATAGTAACTGCACTCGGTTGTATTCTCGGCTGTAATTTCATCGAAACTCAACGTTAAAATTCTCTTTAAGTGCAAAAATGTTGGCGAATACGAGAAACTACCGAAGAACAATGAAATCGTACGTGGCATTCTTCTTAAATTTAAAATAGAACGTAAAAGGGACAAAAAATTCGAAATTAAAGTTATTTGTTATACGTTTTGTATTGTATTAAAGAAACTGTTTATTTACGTATTAATTTTAATCTAGACCATCCTTAACCATTGGGTCTCCAGTATTCACAATGTTCTATGCGAAAGAGCTATGCGATATTAGAAACCCCATTTTACACAAAGTTAATATGAGATCTTCTTCCCTAGACCTTGAAGATGTACAAAATACTATATTCCTGTGCTGTTGAATCCGCCAAGTATACATCCTAGTATATTAGAAAGAAATTGAATTTCGGTGTAGAGCCGTACTTCAAAATATCCTAAACGCTTTTATTAAGCGCCTGTATTACTTGCTGTATTTAAATACAGATTAGAAGATGTCCAAACCCCTTAGATGGAACAGATGTGTCAGACGCACCTCCCTTCGCGACAAATTGGCGCCAAAAGTTTTGTCGCCAACTGTCGCCAAGGGGATTTCTGCAGACATGCTAGGCTTAAAGTGCGAAATGTATGCAAATACGGAACAGATGTAGTACACGTAATAAATCGGAAAACAAACTTACTGCTGGCTTTAATAAACTCTTAGCCGCGCACGGGATCTTAAAAACACATAAATATAAAAAATAAAAGCTTAAAAATAATTGAAAATTCGTTAGGGGGGGAGATGCCGCCCCCCAACCCCCCCCCCCGCCAAGTCATTATAATGCAACTAATAATAACTCATTTAAATAAACATAAAATACACCTTGGTTAAATTAACCACAAAAATCTCCAAAATCTACATCTAATACTATCCAAAATACATCATTAATATTTCGCAACAACTTGGCCGCCAATATTATATCTCGTAAACAAACGCACACCGACTAGCCATTCAAACTGGGTTGCCACAAAATAACAAAATCTCGCCAAATCGCATGGTTACCACGCCCAAACACAAAATCGCCAACTTGGCAGGGAAGTGCGTATAACACATCTATACCCCTTAGATTCTCTAAAATAAGAATCTACGATAAACGAGATTCTGCAGAATCAGATTTAATTTAAATCCGAAAGAAGCTATGCGATATTTGAAATCACATTTTAACCCTACGTTAATGTAAGGTCTTCTCCCTAGACTGGAATGTATACAAATACTATATTCCAGTACTTTTGAATGCTCCAGTATATACCTCAAGTATACTTCGAAACAAAGTTCAATTTCGGTGCAGAGCCGTGCTACAAAATATCCTAAGCGCCATGTATTAAATACGGCAAATTCCTCCTCAGTTTATTCAGTGGTGCACTCCTGGATTAGGGCTTGATTCATGCGGTTGTATTCGAATGTCACGTAGTATTCAGTCATGTCGAAGGCGCTTACAATCGAATCAATGGCTCGGAATCCGAAATGTAGAAGTTGCAGTGCGCTTTCAAATCTCGCTCTGCCTGCATTTAATATCTAATGATTAGAATCCTCCCTGCGCTAATTTCCCGATTCCACGACAGCCTCGGAAATGCCATCTGGAATGGAAAAATACATCCTCAGCACTCACTGCTGCTTTTACAATACCTAGGATTAATAATGAATATATATTTATTTTATTCCTAGTAATAGTATTTATTATTACAGCAATAATATTCTTTATTATTATTTCTATTGACAATATCATTTATCATGACAACAATATTAGCCATTACTATAAAAGTCTCCTAAATGCCGTCTGCAAATAGAAAAATTCCCATTATTGGCTACATTTCAATTAGGATAAAAATGTATATTATTTATTGTTACTACAAATATACATATTGGGCTTACTTGTTTTTACTAGGTATATTATTTATATTTATTATTTTTTATTGATTTCAATCCTTAGCCAAACCCTTTATTGTCATAGCATTATAATCATTGATATTGCTCCTAACAATATCACTCATTATTGTAATTCCTTATTACTATTCCTTCCAATATTATTCATTTTTTGTATTCCTAGCTATATGATTATTACGGTTGTTCTGCATAATTATTACTCTTCCAATGTTGTTATTATGATTCCTAACAATATTTTCACTTTTTTAACTATTCAAAATTGTTATTTTATCCAATTTTCTTCACTATGAATATTTTATGTCAGCATACGATTATTTTTTTTCTGGCAATTTTGAAACTTGATTTTTAACTTAGAAGACAAAAATGAAGCATCTGGCTAAAATATAGCGATGTTACTATTGTTATAAAAAAATTCACTTAATTTGCTTCAAAAATTATCTTTCTTACAAAATTTACCTTTACAAATAAAAACTGTTGAAATAATTTTTTTTAGAATTGTGGTTCTCAACCTGGAGGGCCCCCCACTGGGAGCCTGTGAATGATATCCAGGTGGGAGGGGGCGCAATGATTAGCAAAAAGTGTGTCAAGAAATATTTCACCAGGGTTACTTACGTTCTAAATAAATGAATATGTATTATATATATGTGTGTGTGTGTATTTATTTATTTATTTATTTATTCCAATATATAGATTATATATATGTCTTAGAGGGGGGATAAGATCAGCCAAAGGGTGTGGGGCTAGGCTTAAAAAAGGTTGAGAAACCACTGTCTTAGATCAGTAATTAGTATTTGAATCCACTGGCATTTGTAAGGCAGACTCTCGCCTTAATTTATGTATTTTCCAAGGTAAAACTACGTTAATATCAAGAAATGTCATCTTTTCAGCCTCAAAAGACACCAAAAGACACAGGGAACATTTTCGCATCTCCCAAGAATCCTCTTGGTTAGAGACTGCATCTATTTTTTCTGAATTAGAAACTGGACAAACTATTGTTAGTATGGAATTGGCATTTTACTTCTTTCACTCTTATATTATTTTCCCGAAATTATTTGAATAAAAATTAGTTTTTATGATAATTTGCCAGTTAAAATAAATTAATTAAAGGCGAAAAGCATATTTATATATTTCTTGCGTTAATTAATTTATATTAATAAAAATATTTATATAGTTAATTTTTAATTAAATAATTAAATAATTAAACAATCCAAAATGGACCCACGTTTGTCAGAAAACTTTAGTAGTCTTAAAATTGGAGTGATTTTTTTTTAATTAATCACAAAAAAAATTTCATTGCTTTGGGAAAAATTAATAACAGCTTTATAAGTGTGTTTACTTTAACTAAATTTCCTTAACGTGAGTAATGTTAATTTAAGTGAAACTGCAAAAAGTTTAAAAATATATCCATGTGGTTTATACTTTACCTTATCATAATTTTAAGATAAATATTAACTTTTGGTCCCATAAGTGAAAAATGATTTAGAGGACAAGCATTCTCATTACATAAGACGAAAGTGAATACTGCTCTTGAATCTAAATAATTAAAGACCAGTTCACACACAAAAAAAGTTCTCTTCTAGTTTTCAGGATATAAAATAGATTGAAATGAAAATTAAGTCCCATATTTACATTCATTAGCATCTGAACATATTCGCTTCACGTACTTACCTGAGGAAACTTAATATTGTACTTCGTCGCGTTGACTTTCTCAGGAAGTGTGTCATTTAACACGATGGCTGTCACATTTTTAAAGAATTCTGAACCACTCATAAATTTAATCATTGCAACTAGTCAGGTTACCAGGTACTTATCCAGTATCTTCACAAGAAAGCGAGAAAATTGATAGGCATGTGAGGCTCGATAGAATCAACGATAATTAGCAATAGACCAGAGCGATGAACTCAAAATGGAATATTGAAAAATTGCTCATATAATTAATATTTATTTTTTCAGTACTTTTGCGCTCTAAACCCAACGCTACCTTCTTTCTTTTAGTGAACTTATAATATTTCTTTAAAAATAATCTAATAAAGTTTTGTGTACTCACATGTCATTTTGATACTCAATCTTCATAAGTTGCCCTGAGTTGTTTCACCTACATACCTGACTCAATAATATCCTTTCGATCAGCAATTATTTTTCTCATATATATATAATATATATATACAAATATACATAGAAATATACACCCACGCACATTATATATATATATATATATATATATATATATATATATATATACATACATACAATCTTTATATATATATTTCTTCTGTCCGTGTGTATGTCATGAACTCCTCCTAACGGCATGGACGATTTTTTATGAAATTGTGTGTGTGCGATTAAGTTGATTCTAGAATGGTTTAGATTCACAATAAGGCACCCCTAGCACCCTAGGGGGGCAGGGGGCACATGTAAAAATAATGGAAAATGACTGATACCACTGTCGAATTCATAGTTTTCGGGCTCGTTGAGATTAATAATGACATTCCGGTGTCGGTTTAAGTGCCAAGTTCACCCCCCCCCCCCTCGTTAGCATAGGGAAGGGCGAGGGGGAAGAAGGGGGGAATATAAAATCTCCAAAATGACCAAGAGTAGTGTCGAATCCATAGTTTTCAGGGTCGCGGAGATTAATAGTGACATTCCCGATGCCGTTTAAGTGCAAGTTCAGCCCCCCCCCCCCATCAGCATTGGGGGAGGAGGAGGGAAATGGGAAAATTAAATGTCCAAATGTCCGAGAGCCGTGTCAAATCCATTGCTGTCGGACGTCACTGAGATGAATTATACGAAACTAAAAGTGTTGTTTATAATAAAGTTTTGAGTTAAATAATAGAGTGAATTTGTAATTTTATTTTATCATTTGTATACTGTACATATACTTTTAAATACCCGTAAATAAAATTACTTATATTTTACACTATAAGTAGAATTCATTCCTTTTCCTGTGTAGTAAAAAATTGAGATTAATAGATTACCTGGGCAATGCCAGGTAAACAGCTAGTATACATAATATATATATATATAATATATATATATATATATATTATATATATATATATATATATATATATATATATATATAGTCAAACCTCGCTAACTCAAACCTCGATTTCGCGAATTTTTCGATATCTCGAAGATAAAAAAATTCCCTTCAAATTTCCTATGCACTCAATGTTAAAGAAACCTTGTTTTGACGAATTTTTTGGCTCAACCCTCGATAACTTGAATTTTTTCCATAAATGGAGAAGAAAATTTTTTTCTAAAAATAAAAAATAATATGCAAACATAGAAATTTCTAAAAAATAGAAAGCTATTCAAAATTTACAGTGGTAAAACCTGCATAAACTTTAAAATGAAGGGTTATAAACAAGGAAGATAGCACTATGAAATCCCAACTTCTCTCATTCTGGGCATCATCCAAATTTTCAAGTGAAGTATCGTCATCAAGTGGTTAAAAAATGTTCTCCGAAACTGAAGAAGGGGTTTCACCATCTTGTGTAAATATTTATAAGGTATAGGAATGGCAGACAAAGCTTGGAACATTGTGTCTTTCTCTACAATAATAATTAGCTTTAAAAGGCTGGATTCATAAAAGACCACGAAAGTACTCCTATAATTAACATCGACCACCCTGCTGAAATACTGTGCCGAAAATGATTGGAACCGATTAAATAGACCCATGCACTTCGATAACATGGAATTCAATGACTTTGACATTGTAGATGATGAAGAAATAATGTGTGGTCAGTGGGAGGACAATGACATCACCATCAGACGAAAGCTTCGTGTGTATTATCAGAAGAAGAGGAGAAGACAATCCTCCATTTGCCACCAAATGTGAACAAACAAGAAGCACTATTTGCAGTGGACACTTGAAGAGATATGTTGAAAGCCAGCCAAATATGTCACAGGATACATTTAAAGCCATTGTCACTTAGAGGTGTGTAATAGGTAAAAATTTCATACTCTTCTCTGAAGCTAACAAAAATCGGAATCTTTTTTCAAATAATATGGTAAATAATTCTTATTAAATAAGGAAATGGATTACTTTTTAAAAAGTATGTGAAACAGCTTTTGTCCTCTAGTCTATTATTGATAACATGCGATTTTCGATAATTCGAATTTTCGGTATGTTCGAATTTTGTTCCCTCCTCCCTTTCAAGTTCGAGATATCGAGGTTTGACTGTATATATATATATATATATATATATGTTCGGGGAGGGGGGCGTAGGCAGGAAGATCATCCAAAAGGAAGGGGTAGACATAAAAACCATTCACCAGTAAATAACATGACAAACCATTAATACAAATATAGATAAAGAGAGTGATAAGTTCCAACGTTAATTCATGTCCGTACACATAACTATCCGATTTTAGAGTATAACGGACATCAGATTTCCGGATGCCTAGTACTCAACCTGTATCTAGATTTTTACTCTGTACTCCGAGCTAGAACAATTCTGTGAAATAATACTTCCTTCGCTTCCGGGAAAGATGCTACATCATAGTTTAGGTTAATTAAGTTGCTACTTCCAGAGAACTTACTGCTTTCACGAAATGTCATGTACATTAATTTATAAACATGTAGGTGGAGTTGGCGGCCTAGATTACATGATTGTGGTAATGCACCTATTGTGAGAAAGCTACTCTGGAATTAAATATTTGATACCTCATGATTTTATCTCGTGTTTCTTTCAACGTTGCGAAAAGAAATAGATGTGACACGCAAGGTTAGCATGTAATATTAACTCGATTGTGGCGGAGATTAAAGATAACTGTTTTTTTTTTTGTTTATTACTAGAAACATCCGCACAAATACCTCGAAATAACCAAAATAATGGGAAATAGCAGAAACGATAATAAATAAAAATCTGTTCTGAAGATGCTCTATAATATTTCACTATTCTCTAGCATGAATATACATTTGTAGCTATGGAGAGAAAAAAATCACAAAATTTATCAGATTGTTAATTTTTTTTTACCTGACGTAAATGGCAACAGAAACATAATATTTAAGTAATTAAGTCTTAATAGTAGTATGATTTTTTTTATTATCATTTTACTGTTGAAATTGAATTGTAAGTTGAAGTTGTGTTACTGGTGTATAAAACTCGTCAGGTGAACCATTAATAGTAGTTCGTATGGTTAGAATATCTGCCTGAAATGGCGAAAGGGTAGTTTCATTTCTATTTCCCTGTTCTGCCTTTATTTAGTTTTAAAGGAACATATGGCAATTAAATATTATAAATAACGAATGTTGCTTTTTTTTATCCGTCATAGCTTTACGCATTTTTATTCAAATACGTCAATCACGGCCAAGTCTGGACAGTTTCGAACCCAGGTCTGCGAGTGGGAAGTGGGTGATGCTAATTACCGTACACGGGTATGACAGACGCTTATGGCTGATAAAATTCATGTCCAACATATTGTATTCTTTTGCCAATCATAATCGAAAGGGCGTTACTGAAGGGGTAATTTCATTTCGGACAAGTACTTCCACTTTGTAATTTCGTCAATAAATTATTCCCTGAAAACATCTGTCCATAGTAATGCATCTTAACCTCATCGGCGTCTAAATTTATCGCCTTATTAGGCTAAATCAAAACGCACTCTGTGTCTGTTTTCCCCTGTCTTATATTCATAACATATACCATATATATATATATATATATATATATATATATATATATATATATATATATATATATATATATATATATATATATATTCATACATATATACATACATATATATTCATCCATATATACATACATATATATACATATATACATACATATATATACATATATACATATATACATATATATACATATATACATATATATACATATATACATATATATATATATATATACATATATACATATATATACATATATACATATATATATATATATATTATATATATATATATATATATATATATATATATATATAATATATATCTATATATATATATAGGTCTCGGGGAGGGGGCATAGGGCAGGAAGATCATCCAAAAGGATTCTAACCCACTTTTCATGTTTCCATTGTCGAAAAAAATCTGTTTCAGTGAATCGTTTTAGTCATTCTAAAGAAAATAATCAGGTAATGATAAATAGGTGATAAAATAAAGCATAAAATACTATGACATTATAGTTTTTAATCCCTTTCTCCCAATTTTTAGTTATCCATAATTGCTGCTGCATTAGGAGACAAAAAAAAATGGTAATTTAAACGATGAAAATTTTGTCACCTGAAAAACTCATATAATAATAAAAACTCTTGAAATTAATAACAGCTATTATTTTGCATCCTGGGAAGGCTCAAGAAATTTCTGATCAAGCTAATGTTTTGACACCTTAAACCTTTTTGCAATGGCAACTTGTGCTGACATTTAGAAGTGGGGAACAAAATATTTTCCTTTAC
>OU015492.1:182001497-182071497 GCA_907164885.2 Dolomedes plantarius | reverse complement strand
AAAATTCGTAACTATATACTCATACATACATATATACATACATACATATATATGCATATGTGTGTGTGTGTGTGTGTGTGTGTGTGTGTGAATGAGAGAGTATTCATTTATCACTTATTAAGGATCTAGCAAGAAGACAACTTTTCTTATCCTTTTATTCATTATAAAGCTGAGGTACACAAATCTTTAAAAACTTAAGTATTCTATTTTAAGGGAAAAAATTGGGGTATATAAAAACAGAATTTTATCAAGAGGTTAACTTCTCTAATCTCAATGTATTTATATTTTAAAATATGAACAAGATTTCTTTGTAGCTGTCATCTATTTAAAAGAATGAAAGTAAGCAGCATATAACTCTCAACAAATCCCAGTATAAAACCGCCCGTTCAAGGAATTTCTATATCCAACATATTGAGAAACATCGCGGAGAATTATGCTAAATCACTATTCCGAATTTCTCTTCGAAATCCATTCGCTTCAGTTCGAAATCGGTCAACTACTTCCACGGTCGGAAATAGCTGTCGGTGAGATATTAGAATGATTTATTGCGCATGCATTTAGGCAGCTAATGAAGGACCTACTTGATGACGTGATTCGTTTCGAAATAGAGTTTTAATTATACTGCATAATAGCGGCCATTCACTTAAGTGAAAATATTTACAAAATATGCAGCTACGCGGGATAAAAACCGGGAAGCTGGCATATTGAGGGACTGGCGCAGTTAAATAAACAGAATCTATTAAACAGGTAAAAATATATCGGATAGAATTCTGAAATATTTAATAAAAAAAGAAACAGTCTTTCCATTTTAGGGATATATTTTGTTTATTTTAATAAAATTCCATTTGAAAACATATTCTCCTTTAAGGGGACAAGCGAAATACCTTTTTTTTTTCAATGTTTTACTCTGTATACAAAATGAGGACTAAGTAATTTTCTTTTTCACTACATTAAAGACTCTTAGAAATTTGAAGCAAGTATTTTGTGGAAGAATAGGACTGTTTTAAAAAAATTCTACAAAAGTGCAACAGGGAAAATTTTTCAAAATTTTCCCTGTTCCTTAATTAACGTCTGATTTTTCCCAAATTTCTCAGGATTGTTAATTGAAGTGTTTGTCAAAAAACTGTGCATCATTGTTTGAAAGCACAAATATTTTTCAAATTTACAGACCATGAAATAAAGTAAAAGCACTTAAAAACTTTAAAAAATAGCAGGCAGATTAATAAAAGTATATATTTGTGGTTTAGATTCACACGAAAAAAATTCAATGTACAATTATGCTTATATATATATATGGTAAACTTATATTAAAAAGTTTAAAGTTTTTAAATGATATGAAATGCCCATGCAGCATTTCAAAAAATGCTGGCTTTTTTTAATTTTTTTCAAAACAGGCATTATTCTGCCAAAAATGCTCATTTTGAATTCTAAGGATCTTCAATGTAGTCAAAAAGAATATTAATTATTCTCAGTCTCTATACAGATTTAAAAACTGAAAATTAAAATATCCAAATTTAAGGTCCTTTGTCCCCTTAAGACATCAGATGTTAAAGATTAAAAATTGAGAAATTCTTTCTGCTAATCATCTATATTTTTTAAAGTTTGGCAAACAAATCTTTTATAAATTCAATTTAACAGGTAAATTTTTAGTCAAGTATTAAATAGCTTATGTGTTATTGATGTTATTTTAACGAGTAACATATTACTCTTGAAATATTTTTTTGCTTAATCTATCGAGAACATCAAAAAATACCATGAGATTAAATTCAGTATGAGTATCAGTAATGTTAAGAAATCAGTTGGATTGGAATAACAATTGTATTACTTCAGCACTATTTCACCGTTGAAAATTTTTATTTAAGCATTTTTTTCCATTAATTTTGAAGGAAAATATTTCGTACGGGATTTAATATTGAAAATTTTTCGAGCACAGTTTAATGTTGGTCAGCCGTAATCGATAAACTAGATTAATTTTCATATTTAGAAAACCAAAGAACATTATAATATGATTTGGGAGAAATTTTAGTTAATCTACAAGGTAAATAATTATTTATACTAGCAACTTGCTAGTAAAAGGTATAAGGTTTTTTCCACTTCAAATCCCAGAATACTTCTGAAATGTTGCGGACAATATCTAAAATCAGGAAAAACCTTTTAATAAACGTTTCTTTTAATAAATAAACTTCTCCGTGATTTTTTTTTCTTTAAAGCGTCTGCTGCTATCGCCTAGACTTTATAGAGTATATAGCTCACTTCTACCCAGACTTGGGTGTATATAATTTGAAGTGGCACTCTAAATGAATTTCATACAAACACAGTGCACATGAAACAATGTTTATTGAATTCGTTGCACATATAGAATTTGCTTTTACAGCAATAAGCATACGTACTACTTGTACGGAATATATATATATACTAGCGGACCCGACAGACGTTGTCCTGTTTAAATTGAAATTTAAATTTAAAAAAAATAAAATAAAATAATAATTAAAAAAATAATAATAAAAGCTGAAATAAAAAAGCCTTAAAAAAATGCTGAAATAACAGGTCTAGCAAAATTTTACTCTACTCTGCGTTCGAACCCGGGTCGATAGCATGGTACTTGCGCGACCTACCGAATGCGTCACGATGACACGGTGTTCTACTGAGTAAAGTTAAACTTATTCGTTCATTCGAAAGTTGTTGTGGGCTGGTGATTATAAATTGCAGAGGAGTTTTTAGTCAGAAATAAGTAGCAGGATAGAAGCTTAGTCTTTAGCTCTTCAATAGGACACAATTATATAGGCGAGGGCGATTGCAGTAGCGATTAAAAAGATCTCGTGTCACTTAGCGTGGTTGATTCGAATTTTCCATCGCGTGTCGAGAGTATGAATATGCCGTTGGATCTGATGTATTTTAGAGTATAAAATCTGACTTTAAAGATTATTATTTCATTTATTAGTCTGATTTAATATATGACTTGAAACTTTTTGATTTTATTTATTTTTATCTTTTCGCTCGCTATTTACTAACTAAACCTAACGTGGACGGTATTATCCAGAGGGCCGATTCCACAAACTGTAACAGCTTCCATTTACCGGACGCACCCCCTTATAAATTGTTGGTTTTTTTATTAATTAATTAAAAATATAAAACATTTTCTATCGGATCAAATTGTGAATCTAAACCATTCTCGATTCAACTTAATCGCACACACAAAATTTCATAAAAATCAGTCCAGTCGTTTAGGAGGAGTTCAGTTACATACACACGGACAGAAGAAATATATATATAAGATATATATATATTAACATTCAATAGAAATACACATTTCAATACTCACAAACCAGCAGAGAGTCAAACCAGCAGTACTGCCACGTAAACTTTGGGCCTGCTTAGCACTAGCGCCGGTTAACACCTGGAGCTGCTTTCCCCGTAGCTCCCTATCGCTTATCTATCAACTTTAACAACCTTCTTTCAACCCCAACAACCTTTTTATTAATGACGCTGCATGGTATTTATACTAAGCGCGTATGCCGAAATTAGCATATCTCAAGCAGCTTTTTTAATTCATTCACTCAAAAGTTCGATTCTTGTGAATCGAATCTTGTGTATACCTTACAACTTTCAATTTAATTTTGGGAACTTAAAATCTGTAAAATGCGAAGTATACCGAAAAGTGTATCAAGCGTTCATCGTATTCTGATTAAAGAATAACGCATTCTAGTACTGAACTACTCATGTACTTGAAAACTTGATTTAGGACCTTACCGCCCTGCATTATTTATGGCATTGGGAAATAGCCGTTTTCATCCGTAGGTAAAAATTGAAATTTCTGAGTCTATTCCTAATCTCTCAGACTAATCTGCATCTAGGATTTAATAGTTACTCTTATGTCTCAGTAAAAAATAAAGACAACCTTAACCCCTCCCCAACACCACACGCCCGAACACACGCAGGCACACACAAGTAAATATCGGTTGACAAATTCAAACCAACGGTTTTAAGGTTTCCCGTCTCGATACATGTAAAAGTCGATTCATGGTAATGATCCTCTTAGAATTGGGTCTTAAGAGATATTAGTCAGCAGACATTTGGCCGCAAGGGTCATTAGCTTACTAACCCCAGAATATTTTTTTAACAATACAAAAGGAATGCGGAAAAGAGCTCTATTACATTTGGCGTTTCCAGAGATCACCACAGGGAGGCGTACTACGTGGAAACCCCCCATAGATAAAAGTAGTTAAGTTTATTGCATATCAGTGCTACAGACATTATTTTTACTGTTATGTTGTCTTATACGTTTAGCAGGAAATTTCAGTAATACTAGAAGGTAACCCGTCATTTTGACGTCATAATACTAATAATGATGTCATAATGGAAAACGTATATGAAAGTTAAAAAATATCCCGAATTATCTAACAATATTGCATTTAATCCACACCTTGTAAAAGCAAACCCTTTCATTATTTTTTATTTATTTAGTTTTTCATGCGATTGGAGTATTTGACTACCATCCAGTTTTTTACAGCTTGTAAAAGCAAACCCTTTCATTATTTTTTATTTATTTAGTTTTTCATGCGATTGGAGTATTTGACTGCCATCCAGTTTTTTACAGCTCACTACGCGATATGAATACTTGAGATACTTGATTCATTTATATTCAAGTTTGTTTACTCTCAGATTTCACCGCAAAAGTAACAGATTTTTAAAAACTGTTAAATATACAGCTAAAAGCATCCAATTTTTTTTAGTTCTGAATGTTTTATAGAAAAATAGGCTGAACAAACGTGATTTGATGGAGAAGATATTAGTTTTTAGGTAAGAAAAATTCTGATCCACATCTGAAATGAAATCAAGCCTAACCGGCCGTTTGTTTACTGAGGGCTTCAATTGAAAGATGAGTACAGCCCGGAAGTATTATACAGAGACAACGGCTATTATATATATAATTATCATGATTAATATACAGAACTAAATAGGAGGAAAATATGGTGGATCAAGTTATTGTGTTGATCCTTACGATCTAAACAAAAGCAAAACCCTATATATGAGACAGCCTTATCATGCCTTTCGATCCGTATCCTCATCCATTGAGAGATCATGTATAAACCAACCTTTCTGGGTAGGAGGACTGCATATTCCGTTCAATCCTGGAAATCTTGTTGTTGCCTCGATGCAGCACTGATCCCAATCACAGTCGTCTTCCGTGTTGCATAGCTTTTGAGCGTATTGCACGCATGTTACCTATAACGTAATACAGATTAAACTGGCATAATTTATTTTCACTAAGATTTCATTTATGTATCACTTACGATTATATAATTAAATTCGTGAATATCAAAATGGAACTTAACACTTTATTTATGTAGTTGAAACCTAGAAACAGATCATCTCCCGTGGGCAGGCTTTTGTGCATATTGTAAATAAAGTACCCAGGTTAAGGGGATGGTGGACTTTCAAATTACCAAAAATCGAGCAAAAATTGGAATTTTTTGGGGGGATGTATTAATATTTAAAAAACATGTAAATATTGGAATGAAATGCATTTAAAATATGTAGTGAAAAGTAAAATGAAAATTTGGTGGCTTTACAAAAGTTAGTATTAAACGTAGGTGAAAAAAACATGTTTTAAATGTATTTTTCTCAAAATCAGTAATTTCCAGATTTGCAAGTCTTTAAAATGCTTCTCGCGTCATAATTTTTGACGAAAGTTTATGAAATTTATAATAAAGACTCCTGTAATACATAAAAATAAAGTTATGTATCCATTTTAGGATTCGAGTCATTAAGGTTATCAAAGTTTAACTTAAGTGTACAAAAGTACAAAAATTTCAAGAAAATTCAGAGTACAAGCATAAAATATTCCTAAAATTAACTATTACAAAAAATACAAACTCTGTTCAGAAAGTATTTATAAGCAATATAAATGCAAAATTAAGGGGAAAGTTTAAATTGAGTCGCAAGGATTATTTAAAGAAGGGTAATTAAATTTCAATTTTTTTAATTATAAAATATTTTTTTAAAATATCTATAAAATTTTATAAGGTGTTTAATATTGTTAGACTTTAATGAATATATAAGCAAAGTTTCATATCTCTGTGGCAAAAATTTCAAAAATCGCTGTGAAGGTCCACCATCCCCTTAAAAAAGCTGTGAATTAATTGCATTGTGGTATCAATTTTAACCAAATTTTAGTGTGGCTGTAATTGTTTGCTATATTTAAAAATAATCGTAAAAATTTAATACCATATAATTGGCTGAGTTTAAATCCTAATAAAGAAATAAACTTTGATTACACTCCTTCCCGAATCGAAAATAAAATCCACAAAATAAAATTTTCTCCAGAACTTGCATCCTGCAGTAACAGGTAAGTAAAAATCCTAGAGTACATATCAATATAAGTTTCCCAGAAATGGCAGTCGTGCAGTGGTTCCTAAACCTTACTCAGAACTCCTACATCTTACGAAAATTTATTATAAAACGCCTGTCTCGCGGAAATCAGCATTTGTGGAGCTATGGGTATTCCCCAGACACATTTTTGTAAATATTGCTATAAAAGTACCGTATAATTCGGAACTTCCTACACAACCATCCAACGTGAGTCTAAGATAACTGTGAAGTGACGTATATAGATGTATAATATATTTTCCCTGGGCTTTTTACTTCTTGAAACTGTTAGGGAATTTCAAACCATCTACTTTTAACTTTTTAACAATAAATTTGAACTTATTTGAAATACTTTTGAAAATGTGGCCTTCCATTTTGATGATTTTTATCTTGTAGAAGATAGATGAGATGCTTTATACCACCTGATTTTTTTAGGCGACAAATAATATGTTAGATTAAATTTAAAGTAGGAAAAAGATTTGGTTAAAACATAAATGTTTATTTATTAGTTTCAAAACTTAGTAACTATCGGACGCTGTAATAATAGAAAAAACCTTAAAATTTTCACTTATATCAGTTTTAAATATCATTTCCATGGTACGCAGTCTATTTGTGAAACACAATATGACGAATATTGCTTTATATTAGTTCGTGTGCGTTTGCTTGCTATCTTATGTGTATAGCTTTCATATTCGTTGTTTTGTGGTACGTGGAAGATCTGTGATTTAAAATAATACAATGAAAGCGTTCTAGTTATATTATAAGTAACGAAATCGGTTGATAACATAAATATTTATTTATTAGTTTCAAAAACTTAGTAACTATCCGACGCTGTAATAATAGAAAAAAAACTTAAAATTTTCACTTTATATCAGTTTTAAATATCATTTTCATGGTACGCCAGTCTATTTGTGAAACACAATATTGACGAATATTGTTTTATATTAGTTCGTGTGCGTTTGCTTGCTATCTCATGTGTATAGCTTTCATATTCGTTGTTTTGTGGTATGTGGAAGATCTGTGATTTAAATAATACAATGAAAGCGTCTAGTTATATTATAAATAAGGAAATCGGTTGATATGTTGTCTGTTATTTGTCAAAAAATGGAGCATTATCAACAGGCCGACTGAAGTTACTGAAATGCAATTGAGAAAACTAACTATCATATATATCACCATAATATGTTTCCTTTTGTGTCAAAAATTTTACGAAACGACAAGAAACATAAAATTTATGTCATTCCTTATTTTTGCTGTATTTGCTAATATTTCATTGATCAAAGAGATTTTAAACTGCTTCAAAAAATTTTGAACGCTATTTCAAATAGCTTCCGGGAAAATAAATTGTGGTTGATGATAAGTAAATGAAGTTATTACTACCAATACTTAATTGTTCTATTCCTAAAATGTTCTTTTCTAATAAGGCTGTAAAAATCAGCCTCTAATTACATATTAGAATATTTATTCGGGTATCTTTCCCAAAAATTAATGACTGTGATACATATTTAATATATTTAAAACTCGCCATTTTTTGTGTTGAGTTTCATAATCATAATAACCTTTCTTTTTTTTATTTATCTATTTCTCTCTTTTTTTTTTTGCTAAAAATTATTCGTAAGAATTCGTAGAAAAGTGAATGAAAGCAAACCAATATCAATGTTAATATTATATGCCATAATATAATGTTATTCAACTACATATATAATCCAAAACAGAATTCATAGATTTATTTTGAAATCTTTATATTCCTTTGGTAAAACTGATTCAAAACCATGCGTTCTTAATGAAAAAAAAATGTGTTTACGAATAGTAAAAGTTTGGAATAATTAACTTTTTTTCAACCATCTTAGAACAAACTAAAAATTCTAATCAAAATTACGAACTTTTAAATAAAATGATGGTTATAAAATATGGATGTTATAAAATATGGATTGTGTGATACACCAACAATTTTTTTATATTAATTTTTTTATGATTCCTTACTTTTATAAAAAATAAACGATTTTACTTTGATCAAAGTAAAGAGGTTACGTATATCAGACATTAAAACTAACACTCAGATCCGAGATTCTCTCCTCAACTTATATGAAAAGACATTTTACTTGATTAGTTTTTTTTTTTTCTTTTAAAACAACTAATATTAGAAATTATTAAGATTAAATAGAAATTAACCACTTTATTTGTAGTTGTTTTTCATACAAGAAATAATTCATAAATATTAAAAATTAAGACTCAAAGTAAAAATAAAAATTTGGCTATTACTAATATATCTACTATCTATACTCTGAACTAATTAGAAATACTACAGAAAAAATTAATCATATAATCAAAGATAAGATTCCACGTACAATTTGCAGGATTGCAACTAGGAGAAGAGATATTGCCACTGCTCTTGCCATGATATTATTCTCAGTTGTGATAGAGGCAACAAGGATTGCAAACTCACTGCTTAACACTTATCATGGAATAATAATAACCCATCTTCATCTTCAAAGTCAATGGACGATGGGAATGCTAATACAGTCATAAACGTCACGATGACGTTCCCTGCGTGGCATGGCTTTGCTTGAGGGGGGGGGGGGGACATTTGAACCAATAACAACAGGTACTGATCTTGTTATCTCTACAACGTTTCACAAGATAGTATGACTTCGCCTGTGGGGTAATCAGTTCAGCTCCGCCCATCCCAATAGCAGATGCAGCGCGGTGTGTATGTCACCACATGTTGTATATGGGTAGATATTTTATGTTTCCACCCGGATGATAATGGTGCTTTGACAAACGCAATTTATCAAAATTCGAAATCACTATTTCTAGCAACATGATCTCAGCGAGAGGAAAACATTCATTCCGTTGCTTCAAAATTTTTATCATAAACTAACAGCATTCGTTTCAAATTTCTGTACGGGCATGCATTTGTGTGTGTTCCTGTATACATATCGTTTGTTTTTTATCTTTCAATCACTTGCACCAGAGAATACGCTGAAACTCAAATTTATAACACCGTTTACTGTAAGGCCATCGCATGGAGCTACGCCATACATGGAGCCACGCACACGGCGCAACTGGTTACAAACTCGTCCGACGAGTTTGTAACCAGTTGCGCCGTGTGCGTGGCTCCATTCAATTACATAGGTTACGACTCATCACGGACTGGTTTGTGACGGGAGTCAGTTATCAGTTTCTTTTGAGTTGCTCCGTGTGCAGACGGCCTAAGAGTGGTAATGTCATGCTTAAGATCAAGTTGAAACAAGTAATAAAGTATGGATGCAAACAGGGATCAGTCAGCCAGATGTTGAAATGTACAGTTAGTGACTATAGGCATCGACAAACTACGTCAACCGCCGGCGTTTAAAAGGTCTAAATATTTTATTTGGTGTAAAAGTGTTATAAAAATACTAAGCGTATATACGACAACTCAGTCAGTAAACTCCTTCTCTTATTATTAAATAGTTATCCCGACGCCATTTGGGACTCTGATGAAGTTTACAACCGATATTATGTAATGCTTTCGACCGACTGTTTTCAGCATTGAGTGATCAGCAAGAGGACAATTATGCTAAAAAATTTTCCATCCAAAAATAATTCTGAAAAAGTATACTTTCACATCTCCTATACAACTACACATCATAAATAAAACTTCATTTTATAATTTAAATAGATACCGTTGAACTGTTTTGCGTAATCGTTTAACATTATAAGTTTTAGAAGCGTTTGTTGAGAATTTGATTTCTATAAATAAATATGTTCTTCACCATGATTTTTAATACATAACTTATGACTCAAAACACATTGTTTCTTTAAAGCTATTTATATCTTTCTCATCTACTTATTCTAGATACTAATTATTTCTTTCTTTGCAATGTTATTATTCAGTTACTTCTTCATCTGTAATGCTATTGTTTTACCGTTGTTAAAAAATTAAACGACCATATTTCAAATTATGCCATTCATTTTTTTTCTTTTGTTTCAGGAATTTTTTAAACAGCCTTTAATTTTCTTAGAGCTTATGCTTATTTTATTTATTTGTTTTTCATTTATCTGCACACTTTTTCAAATGCATCGTTTATATCTTTTACATTTTTTCTTCCATGACAAGAAATTCAGCCACACTGTCTACACTTCAGAAGATTCAAATATACTATTTCAGGTGCTTTAAATACCTTGTATGACCTCAATGAAAGTTTACAGAGATTTTCATTATGAAGTAGTCTTTGCCTATAAGACGGGAATCCAGCGTTAATATATATATATATTTATATAAGGCTTGGGACCGAATGCGGGAGTTGGGATCTATTGGATAAAAAAAATTATTTTTAAATTCGTTGAAAAAAAATTGTACTATTTCCTTTAAATAATGAACTTATGACCTGAACTTAAATAATGTTCTCTAAGTGACCGTCTCTTCTTACTGGACCACTTGAACAGCCATTGAATCGTAGACTATAGACAATTGTTAAGAGTAAGTGATTTGTCGGTATGCTCTATCTAAAGGGATGTTACCACAGATAATTCACTTTCTGTACCAACCAGGGGTGGTGTATGATTATTGCTACTGACCACCGAGAATTACAATTTACTTGTCTTGAGTTTAAACACCTCATATTATAATGGTGGGGGATTGTGACAGCTAAGTTACCGTAGTATCCAATAACATCAATAAAATGTAACATAATTAAAGACATATGAACCTGATGGTTTGTTACCTTTTCCAGATTCTTCTATTTTATGGTCCATAATCCTCCTCTTAAACTTTTCAAAATTGTGAAGCTAAAGCATACATATTAAATTCTTTCCTTGTCCTACTTTTTTTTCCTCGTAATTTTGAAACCCAGAAGATGTTTGACTAATATGAGATGCATAATCTTAAACTGAGAGTAGATTCCTCGTGCTCCTTAAGCCATTCCTGGAAAATCTTCGTAACATAGGGGGTCAATCAATCTGTTGGGAGAAGTCATTTCAGTTAGTAAAAAAAACCGTAATGATGTAGATATAAACAAAACCCACCCGCAACAGTGTTTCGTAGTGTGCGTCAAATTACTCTTTACGTTAATGACCAGGACGGAGTACTTTGCAGAACTTTACTTGTCTTCTACCCATAATGCATCTTTTCGCTCACTAAAGCACGTGTAATCGACCAGTCCCATGATGCAAATTGAGTCACTCAACGTCTTTTCATTGATCCAAAATCTCGCTATGCATTCCTAGACCAGGCTCTTTCGGCTAATGAGAGAGTATAGGAGATTGAGTCCCAAAACTAGTTTGAAAAAACCTTTAAAAATTCAGAATCGATAATTTAATAAAAGCCCATTTCAGGAATTTCAAAAGCATATTCAGCTTTCTGCTAGGGAAGCTGAGCAGGAGAACGCTTTGACATGTTCATACTCTGCTCCTGAAGGTGAAAGCTGAATTTGCTTTTTGAAGTTCATGAACAGAGCTTTATTTGAAATTAATAGTTTAAGGTTCTGTAATTTCTAGTTGAGAGAGAATCAACATATGCATTCTGAATTGCTTTGAACCTACCAAGAGAGTTCGTGCATAACGAGGGTGCGGTGCATTTATGTTGTGAGAAATATCTCTCGCCTCAACTTCGTGAAATTAAATCAATTTATTGACTTTGGCTTTTTAGTGTATTTAATGTTGATGCTACAGCCTTTGATTACGTCTTGCGTGATGTTTCCTGGCCATTTCACGCCTTTTAGCAGTTTGCACCTGTTTAGAGGCACTTGCAACAGATGTTGCAAGTGCCTCTAAACAGGACTTGCAGCAGATGAACCAAGGCCATTCCCATTGTCAATTTGCAAATGACAAGTGACCAAACTCCATGCTCAAACGGGATTTGACCTTTTCCAAAGTCACTCGTGAATTCATACGTCAGCCAATATCATTTGTATATAGAATATAAATTAAAGTTCATTTTTTGTTAACCTATTCACTATCTTGACATGCGTGCCGTAATTATGAAATATTATAGGTGTTAGCTTCATAGGGGAAGTCGTGATGTTTTGAAGTGTGACGTTTATGCGACTGTTTGCATGCGTGTGTGACAAATTTAAATTAGTTTATAATAAAGTGAGAATAGTTAAATATATATTTCCTTTGAAATAATACACACTGATACGAAATAGCATATCGATACACTATGCATAGTGATACACTGATAGATGTGTGTTTGTTTCCTCCCAATTCTTTTCTTGCTATTACCAAAAAAATCAATCAGTTTCTGGGCATTTCTATCTCTTGTCTACGTTTACATTATATGAATATTTATCTACTGGGAAAAATTCTGAAGTACATCTTGTTAGAATAACATTTGATTTCATGTATTATAAAAAGTATGTACCGATATTAGTCTCCAATATTATTCGAAATAGGTATTTAACCTTTCAGAAAATCCCTATACTCCTCTTCCTAGGGCAAAACAGTCGTTCATAAATTTTCCAATAACCTCCAAACTGTTTATTTCAAAATAATTCCAATTAAAACTCTGTTAATAATATATGTCAGCTTTTAACCAACGGCATGGTTTTATCTGAAAGAAGGAAAGCAAGTATTCATTATTTAAGTAGGATTAATTTTTACATGGAGTTATTTGCAATAACAATAGTACCTTAAAAGCAAAACTTGATATTTTCCCTATGAGGCATCCGTTATTCAGAAAAAACAACTTAAAATCCGTTGCTATCTTCTATTTTATTCAACTGATACGACTGCTGTTACCACTGACAGTGCATTTAAAATGCAAAAATTAATAACATTTTCTACGGCGATATGCGGGGAATATAATATTTTATTTCTAAGTGTAGAAGTGAAAATGGTATAATTCCCCACGGTGTGTGGACAATAAAGAATGTATCATAAAGGATGCAGAGGCAGGGGTAAATACAGGATTGTAAACCAATAAAAAATAGAAGAATTGCTGTCGGTGTGGCCAGTGATAGCGATCTGAAGTTTAAATTTTACAAGATGATGGTCGTTATTTTATGGCCCACAGTAAAAACGTCAGAGGACAAGAATCAAAGTTGTTTTACAAAATAAACGTATGTGGGGGGAGGTACTACATAGACTATGGACAGAGGCGACAGAGGCGGTATAATAAAGGACCAATTAGGGATAGGAACCACTGAAAGAGAAACAGCCCACTGCCCAATGAAAGTGAGGGGCGTGCCAGAATGGCCCTCCTGTAAACGGACAAACAGCTTCGCTAAGGACGGAAGGAATGAAAAAAGAAGGAGACGGATTTTAGATTGGGTTCCTGAGAGTTAGAGGTCGGAAGCTCTCGTCTGCCCCATAGCCATGGAGAAGTGCCAATATCCCGCCAACGTGTTCCTACACTGGAGATGATACTGGGTCCCGGTCGCCGATGCTACGATCATCGTTGCATACATCCGTTATAGTAAGTGCCTCCCCGATAGACTCTAAAAATCATATTTGACTCTATAGTTTGCCTCTGCTTCTGGGTATCGTATGTCAAAATTGTTAATATGAAACTGATTGTATTATTAATAGCTCTGACAAGTTAACTGAAATTTGGGTATCAAATAAATGTATGTTTAAGGTCCATGCGTTGTATTCCTTGCTTGTTCTAACCCATGCATGCATCCATTGCTTCTAGGTGATTCACTCCTATACTAAGAAGTCAAATTTTAAAACAATTCCACAATTTTTCATCTTTTATTTTGTATCTTAGACGAAATTTGTAGATAGGGGCAAAATTATAACATCATTTACAATCTCATTACTTAAATTTAACTCCCCAATAAGCAGTTAACAAAAATCCCCCTTCCTTGCTAGTATTCGGTACCATAGTCTGTGGGTTCGAATTCTTGGCATGGACGTTTGTACCATCCGGAATCGGCTTTAAGCAGTAGGTCGCGGTCTAATTAGCCCTCGTGTAGCAAAAATTGACCGTAGCGCTCCAAACCAAACCAAACCAAACCAAGTCTTCCTTTTTTGTGTGAACCTATTGCTTTTAATATACATTAGAGAAGAACCTGGAAATAATTTTTGTGCATCGCTCCCTCATGTTTTACTTTTGGGTGGTACAGGGAAGCAAGGTGGCATTTCATCCAAACATTCAGTTTAAAAATGGTTATTTGAAGGAAATGTTTTGGCATTACGACACAATATTAATTACCGATGTCTGACAGATAACTAATTCTCTGCACAGGTCACATACAGTAAAGGATAAGGAATTTCAAACGAACTTTTACCTGAAGCTCGAGGAAATAGGTTTATGATCCCCTCCCATTTGTGAGCAGAATGATCTGTTATAATGGACTGGAGTCAGTAAGTTGATGAACTCTGAATCAGTGGAGAAAACAACTATTCACTTATCAGTCCAAATCAGTTTGCAGACTTATTCTCATTTAATCCGTTTCTATAGGGTACGAATACCCTGTTACGATCATGATAAATCAAGGGAAAAAAGTTTCCACTACAACTCGAGTTGTTTCGTAAAAACTCTTAATTTCCGTGCTTCTTGATTGTACAAACAACAATGGTTCAGCGAAATATAGCAAATGCTCTTGCATTGCCAAAATACTCCGACTGGGAGCTTCGATTTCCAAGCATTCTAACATTAATTTTGAATTGCCTGCCTTTTATATCGGCTGGTATTGCATCCGCTTCCTGGGTTGGCCTTTAAAACCTACTTGCGACGGAAGACCGTTTCTTAAATTGACAATCTTCACCACTTCAAAGACTAGACTGGTTTAACTCCTACAGTCACTTCGGCACACCACTTCCTTTAATTAAAAGCTCGTTTCCTGGTACACCTTCCTCTCTAATTTGGGCCTGGGATTTTCTTTTTTCGCGTCTTCATTTTACTAACTGATGTCAAAGCTGTGATGATCAAGTTGTTTTAAGAGACTCTGTATCATCTTATGCAATATTATGAGGCCAGTCAAGTCAGAGAGGGATACTGAAGTCAGTTTAACATGAAAGATAAATGCTACGTGAAAAGTCGAGTTAGTTATTGCGTTGAAGGGGAAAATAACATAGTCTTTAGTAGTGTTATCCCCAAGTAGAAGCAATTATACTATAAGGCAACTGCATTTTCTGCAGATCTTTAATCCATCCTTAATAAAATACTGAAGTAGTTCTAATTCACTTAAGTTTGTCGTTTAGGTAAGTGAAATTAAGTCTTAACACCAGTTTGATCCAATATACATATGGACATGTTGGTAGATTTACATAGGCGTATAAAGGAGTTCTCAAAATCTCTAAAAATGCTTCTTACCAGTGATATCTGTGCTGAGTCTACGTTGCTGTCCTGATCGATTTTCTACTAAAAGTGAGAGATTTTTATCCTACACGTTCTCGCTCATATTTAGGAGTCTTCATTCATACATGTCCAAAATACATCTCTTAAACAACTAAATACTCGAACAAAACGCTTTCAAAGCTAAATCTTTTATTGCATATCTTCAACTGCTTTCGGAGCAACAATACATTTCTTCTTTTGTGCACGTGTTATCGCACAAGCGAACAGCCGGTCTCTTTGTCTTTGGATGGCGGCCCCTGAAAAGAGCAGTTTCCGACAATTATTCCAACCTGACACTTCGCAGCAAGCAGCAGCAAGAGGATCCGACGAATTCGGAACAGATAATTCAGACCAGGAAGCATTCTATTGGTTTGCAAATGCAGGCAGTGTTTGACTCCACACAAATAAACCGACATAAACGTCTCTCAGCTATAAGCTTTAACTGAAATATAAAGTTAATGTTTTATTATGCTCAGATTATTGTAGAAAAATTCTCTGCTACCATATTATTTCTGAATCCTTGTCCTATTTGCACCTAGGTCTTTTATATTTGCTTATTCATTGTTTTGCGCCTTAGATTATAAATGTTTAGAAAATGTAGTATACTTTTTATTTATCCTTAACTTTTAGCCTACGGAGACCATTTTTTCCGATTCACTCTTCAGAACGGGAAATTTCAAACCTTCTTTGTAAAAACTGCCATTAAAGGGGTTATATATATATATATATATATATATATATATAATATAGGGTAAGTATGCCTAATATGAGACTCCAACTTACAGGACGTATAAAGTGCTGCCGCCTGGCGAATGGAGTGTAAAACAGTAGTCTATTGCATCATTCGTAATCGGTGAGTCAGTCGAGTGTTTGCAAGCGCACACTAAGGTGCAGTACTTTTTTTCTGAATGAGTGCTCGTCAACTTTTTTGCATCACCATTTTCATTGGCTGTTTTCACCTTTAAAGTAAGACTCTTATTAAAACTGTTAGTATTGGATAGGTAGCTATAAATGTGGAGTGTAAACACGCCTGTTTGTTTTTAAGGTAACGTCAATCCTAATCTAAAAAATTCGTTGGCGTGTTCAACAACGTGGTCGTGCCCAATATGAGACCCCAAAGCATGCCTAATAGGAGATAGGGTCTCATATTAGGCATTTTAGTTTTCACTCTCACAACCTTGTTTCCCCTGAAGCTGCAGATGCAATGACGCCCAGGCGAAATCCACAACCATGTAGCAGTAGTGACAACGGGGAAGGTATTGATCAAACAACAAGTTCAAACCAGTTCTTAGTGACTCCTGAAGAAATAAATCCCTTGCCTACGTTACCTGAGAAAAACACCTCGAAACGAAGTAGGGCCCGTAAAGCCGATATTATCACATCATTGCTCTATAAAAATAAATTGATTGATAGCATTAATAAAAGAACTGTAACATATTCGAAAGAAACTTTGTTTCCTACAAGAAAAAAAAAGGAATAGACCTAAAGATAAGAAATCAAAGGATAAACAAGGAAAAGGAGATTAAGATAAAAAGAAAAGTATAAGGAAACAATAAAGAGAAAAGGAAAAGGCAAAAGGGTCCCTACAGGAAGGTGAAAATTAAAGATGGATGAAAATACAACACTAGTTAAAAAACAGAGAATGAATAAGCCTAATTATAGCTATGATGATCTCAGCTCATTTCAAAATGATGATGACAAACTTTCTCTCCATGACAGCAGTGATGATAGCATTGATGAAAATGACGCTGAATGCCTTTTTTGTGGTTGTTGATTTTCAGAAGACAAACGGGGAGAGTAGTGGCGTCAATGTAGAAGGTGTTTCAGGTCGGCCCATGAAGATTGTGGAGCTGACGAACTTTTTATTTGTAAACAATGTAAAAAGTTTAAATCTAAAAACAAAAAGTAAAGAAAACCTGTAGTGTAAACCAACTAATTTGTTTAAAATGTTACTTTTCTTTTTCACCTATTAGTGTATATATGTCACTGTTATCTAATTATTATGTACAGTTTTGTTTTTACGAACTTTTCCGTAATTCTAATTCATATTTAGAGTTGTTGAATGGAGTATCATATTAGGACTACTTTTCTCAGACCCTAAAAATGGAACACTTGTCTTTATAATTTCATATAAGAAATTTGTAAGGTTATTTTCATTTTCTGTCATTGTTATATGTAGTTAAAATATACAGGTATGTATTAAAAAGATATCAAGTTGGTACTATAACCTCCCACTTACTTTCCTAGTTATATATGAAAATAAAAATTGGTCTCCTATTCGGCATACTTACCCTATATATATATATATATATATATATATATATATATATATTCATTCTTGGGGCCATATTCTTGGGATACATGCTATCCCACCCCGTAAGGAAAAGGTTAATTAAACTTATTTTAAACTAAATGCATTCTTCGAAATTTAAATAACCCTCTCCGGATTATAGTACACGTTTTATATTCAGTTGTTAGCGTTTTTTTTTTTTTTTTTTTTGGGGGGGGGGCTATAAGTCAAGAGTAAATGATAGACTGTTCAATTCGTTCCCTACCGCATTGGACAAAAAACAGAGACAAGAAGATCAATCGAAGTCATAGAAAAATTGCGCTTTCAATTCAGAAGTGTTTTGAAATATAATAGTTAAAAAAAATAAAAAGTAAGATACAAGAATATTTCAACTATCAGGAAAAATTTTGTTTAATTGTGTCAAACCGGACATTTTATGGTTCCGATATTTACCTTACTAATAAATAAATTTCCAGCTCACAAAAAAGTGAGAAAATATTCATTTAATTCTATAATGTGTACTGTTTTGGAAACTGTGTACTGTTTTGAAGTGGACACTTACCCAAAGAGTCTTAAAATGCAAGTAGGTTTTATTGTAATTTAAATAACGTATTGATAACGTAGTCGTAATGGGAAATTGATTGGAAGGAACATTTTCTCACATCGCCAGGGCAGATCAGTTGGTAAAATTCCAGCATCCAGTGTTGGAGAGGAGAGTTAAAACCTTTCCCTTAGTAGTCAGACGTTACGATGTTTAGAAAAAAACGTAATTATAAAATATATCATACGTAATGATATTTATCGAAACTCTTTTAGGTAACATTTTTTATCGTAATTTGTACTCCCTTCATATACTATCGATATATAAATTGTATTATAAACATTAATAATACACTGTTTGTAATGGATATATATATAGTTTTTTTTAATCCTAACTTTATGAAACGACATTTTCAGGCTGATATCAAATATTGTAAATTATGATATATATATATATATATATATATATATATATATATATATATATATATATATATACTAATAATTAATTGCACTTGTATTATTAGCATTTTTTGTATTTTAATTAACAATAGTATTTTAAGATTTTGTGATCGTTAATTCCAAATGTGGGTTTTAATATCACTTTCAGTCGAGTAATAGCACAAATTATTTATTTTAACAATATATTTGATAAGAATAATGATGCCTTAAATGAGAATAAAATATAAACTTGCTTGAACCAGAGTTGCAAAATAAACTTTTAAGAAATCTAAAGTTATTTTTTAATCATGTCGTTTTACCTTATCGGAAAATCATAACACATAACTGATATCAATTTCTCTCTTTCTGTTGGTAATTATATTGCATATTATATCTTAAATTCCTTTAAACACTTCATTGTGTTTTTCAAAAGACTGTGCTATTTAATCCTGTATTGCTAAATATAGCTCTCAGTTGAGACTGACCTTTCGGGTACACATTAACATTTCTGTGTCATTCTCAAAGTATTTAAAGCTCCCAACTCTTTAAACATTATTCACTAAAAATGTCTTGCAGTTTATTCCCCTCTATATCTCAATAAACTAGTGCAATGAACTAAATTTTTAGGACAATTACAAAGTAATTCGTAATGTAAATTCTGTCTCTCAATTGAACAAATTATCTTTAAATATTTTACTAGGTTATAATTCAAGAATTTACATTAAACAAAACTTTACTTAAATAACGAATAGTTCACTAGAATTATTTCAAAAATAAAATAAAATTCTGAAAAATTTAAGAGTTTTTTTTTAAGAAGTTAGAAATTATTCAATTTTATCTGTGTTTTCACCGTGAAAATCTAAATGTTTGCAACGAAGTTATATTCAACAAATACTACAGCTACCTATTTCCCACTCAGATTTCTTAATAATTTTGTAGTGATAACATATTTTAACCCATTAAGAAACATATTTCACCCTGTCTGGGAGAGTTTTCTGAATGAGAAATGATATTTTAGTCACGACCCGGTTTAAGTTCAGGACCTTAAGAATTTTAAAATACTTGGTTGTTGTTGTTACTGCTCACGCCCCCTGACCGGAAGTGTTCCTGGCCAGGTCCATATAGGCTTGCTGGCTGAGGGGTGAAGCTCCGGTTTATAATGGCTCCACAAGCGTTGGAGTCTGACTTCGCCAAGTGCCCCCTCCAAGTGCCCCCCTTTTTTTGACCGAGTACCCTCAGTGGTGACATCTGAGGGATCGTACCTTCTTCTGCCCTCTCTGACCTCATAGATGGACTTTCCGGTCTACGAATTTAATGAGCCCATACCCGGCCTAGACATGAAGGTATTTAATGGCACTTGCCGGGATTCGATCCGAGCACCCTCAGAGCCGAAGCCGACGCGCTACCACTAGGCTACCTAAGGCCCTGAACGACTTTTTGAACAACTAATATACTATTTTAATTCCTATTTTAATTTTTTTCCGGTTGGTTCAGCAAATTGAAATACTCTGCATGCTCGATTATTGCTGATTTGAGAATAAGTTGCAGTAAAAGCCCTTTCGAGGTTTCAAAAGACAATGTATATTTTGTGATTTTTGGTCCAACATTATAACAAAAGTAAATGATATACTGTTTAAAGCGCATATAGTTTGTCTTTTTTTCAATACTGTAACGTATTAACTCAACAATATTGTATATTTATGTAATTTTTTAATCGCAATTGGAAAGTCATTGGGAATCACAGTTCTTCATATCACTAGGGTAATTCATTTGATAGGGTACCTCGAGACGTGGAAGAAAAGAGTTTGGTCTTAACCCCCGACGGGCGATTGCTTCAATCTTCAGAAAATTTTTGCATAAAATTTCAAGTCGAAAATTAATACTTAAAAGTACAGCAATCGAGGGCAATTAAAAAGAAAGGAAAACGATAGTACGATTTAGTGGATACATCTGTTTGCCATCTTTAAAACCGCTTCAATTGTTTAAACTTTAAGAGATAGAGAATCAATGCTACCTTGAAGATACACAATAAACAAAGGAACATTTGACTAGCTGAATGTCACTGCTAAAAATTAGCTTATTCTCAAATAGTTCAATAAACCTTATTCCTGAATTGATATACTATTTTATTACATTAAGGTTTTTTGTTAAGTGAATACAATATTTTAAGAGTTATTTTTCAACATATATGTAATAACAAATTTAATGCAATTAAGATTTATCTAATGACGTTCTATGTACCATAACTGCAATCCTAGAATTCTGTTTTAGTTCCTAGAATTATTATAATTATTCCAAATTCAGCTTTGTTTCCATCACAGCAAGTTTGAACGTGAAGTAAATGTATTCTCCGATAACGGAAAATCTTCCATTATTACATTCTCTACGCATCCCCTGTATGGAACCAAAATACTCGTTACACAGTTGCCTGTATTATGATCTCTCTAACTACCTTTAACCTTGTAACTGATATATGTGTCATTGAATTAATTTTACCCTTCTTGTGATGAATTTTCTTAGCTAACACTTTTCATGGGATTATAAACCCGTTTGGTAACACACTTCACAACTAATTGCAACCATCAAACGCAGGGGATAACATATAAATTTGGAATTACTCAGCAGTTGGAAATAAGAAACAAGCAGTTAAAGATCTACACTTAAAATTTCAACTAGAACAAGAATTTTAAAAAAATCTCTATTTTCCTTATATTTCGATATATTAAAGTTGCTGTGTACTAACCCTATTGGATTCGCTCACCTCAATGTTAACCTATGGAGAAAATTTGTCCAAGGATTGCCGCTTGGATTGAAAGATTTTTTTTTATTGTACTCCGTAATAGAAAAAGAAATTTTACAAACTGGGGCATTTTTCATTTTTAAAAAAAATGCAAATAATATTTAAAAATTTAAATTATCCGGAGGAAAAATCTGCTATACTGTGGTTTAAACGCTCATAAATTCCTTTAGTGGACGAAATTTTATAAAATGAATCCTGTTTCAAGGTGCATAAAAGTTCAGGCTATCTGATAATACCATTTTTATTGGATTATCAGCCTTGATGTAGCTATAAAATGTACACAAATTTTCTCCATAGGTTAACATTGAGGTGAGCGAATCCTATAGGGTTAGTACACAGCAGCTTTAAGTGTTCCGAGTCCAATTAAAATCATATCAATTTACCTTTTATATGTCAAGTAATATGAATGTTATACGTATCGCATAAAACTAGAATCATTTTGATGAGGATTTTATTTTCAAATTATGCTGTTGTCACTGCGATGTAAAGAATTCCCAAACTGTGGGAGAATTTACGGCATCCTTCTGTTTGCTCAGTAGTTTTTAATATTTTGTTGTATATTTAGTTATCTTGAGAATGGAATTTTAGTAATTAATTATCTGATAACATTTCAATGCTCATATCAGTGGATTTTACGCATTCCCGTGTAATTACGTTAATAAATAAGTGTAAAAATCTATATTATGTGTTATCTAACAAAAATTTAATACTTGATATTAAACTCTCATCGGAACGTTTCATTCATTGTTAAATTTAGAGTTGATAGCGGGAATTTAAAGAAGAGCAAAAATAAAAATTTAAATATAAAATTAACTTGTCTACTCACTCACATTTTTTTACATCCATGCAGATTTGGCAATATATGTTAAAACGAAACATTTCAGATTTTAATTAAAACATTTGCGATTTCTGAAACATTTTGCTAGGTATTTTTTTTTCTAATCAGAAGAAAGTTTCAGTGATATTCTTTTTAATGGGGAATTATCATAATAACTGATTTCAACGTAAAGCTTGTATAAAAATGTCCATTGCCACCAAATAATAAAAATACTTAAAAGTGGGAAATGTGCTCGCAAAGATTTTAATGTTAATTATCTTTCTTTCAACAGATACTTTTTTCTAGTGCCTATTTTATCGGGATTTCAGCAGAGTTTTCTGTTAACTGGGGATGCCGTTAATGATTCTTCTTTGTGAAAGCGTTATCTGTTATCCGAGAAACCTTTGTCTTTAAAATGCTGAGCATTGAGAGTGGAGCATTGAAGCAAACAATTATTCTTTCTTTCTGTTCTCGAGTGTTGGAATGTTGATTTCCTATGAGTGGAAAAAGAAAGGAAATTTGAATTGTACATCCCTAAGTGTCTCGATTTAAAAACTTCATAGAACATATTCTTTGATATTAAATATTTTTAGTGACATATGTATACAGAGAGAATGATTGGGATAGAGAGAGATCTTTTCGTTTAATATTTTTATTTTCTAAAATATTAAATATACTTCACAGTTAATTTGCTCTGACCGTAAAATATTCCTAATAAATATGATTTGTTCCAAAGAAGATTAAAAATTAAATATGATTCGTTAGCAAAGAAGGGAACCCTAGAGCAACAGATAACTCATCCAATCTCTACAGGCTCAATAAAGAAATACATCTACAACAAAATCTCTTTAAAACTTAAGACAGAGCAGAACTTGCTATCTAAAGGGAAACGTTGGGAGGAGATCCAGGACAGCTGGAAAGACTATAGTCATAAATCCCGTACAGAAGCAGTGGCACATTTCAGACTGAAAACAGGCCACGACTGTCTAGCAGAACATTTAAACCGAATTGGCATCCTAACCAAAAGTGAATGCCAGGTCTGCAGGGCTGGCAATATGAATGCAGATCATTTACTTACATGCCCAGGACTTGATCCGGAAGCCCAGAAAAGTGAGAACTTTACCAAATTATACTGGGACGCTAGAGATATGATGAACTTTCTATGAACTTTCAACACCTTTTATCTGACTTTGTTCACTGTTGTGCTTTATGCATCTGTTCAATGCTTAGTTCTTTGCTGTTTGTGTTGCCTGTAAATATGGATTAATTTTCCAAATAAAGCCATAGGTTAAAAAAAAAAATTATTTGTCGTGCTCCTCAGCATGATAATAACTACGCTATTCTGTTGGTATTGCTACAGAACCAATGGGCTCTTAAATGTATGACTTCTCAACTACAATGTTTATTTTTTGTATCTTAGTCTATACCTATCCAGTTTGCATCGTAGCTTATTTTAGTACATCACGTAATATTATTAGTTTAATTTTATATTCTTTTTTCTTATAGGTAAGTACATCTTGAAATACTTCTGGTGATTATCAGCAGGTCCTATCAACAGTTAACTCAAATAGGATTCCTTCAAATAAGTAAGGTCTCTCAATTTTGCATTCCTTAAACTGGAGGAAATATCAACATATTACAATTGAAGTAATATTTTTTCCTTAAACATTCAAAATCAATTGCGCAACTAACGTTTTTATTAACTTGAAATTAACAATAAAATTATATATATATATATATATATATATATATATATATATGTATGTATGTATGTATGTATGTATGTATATATATATATATATATATATATATATATATATATATATATATATATATATATATATATATATATATATATATATTTATTTATTTATTTATTTATTTACTTATATGTCAGCCAACAAACAATCGAAACTGACGTTTAATTTTGACACAATATGATTAACTAGCACACCAGTTTATCATCATTTTCAAGTGTACGAATCCATTAGACATGTACGGATGGTAAATTCAGATAATTATGATCTTAATACGCTTCAAAATTCCAAGGTTTTCTTCTAAAAATCCTCTCCTGAGTCACCATGTAGCTATCCCAGTATATTAACTTTCTTAGATTGTCTGGTATTTTTTAAATTTTTGGTATATATTTTAAGATTTACAAAAAAAAATTCATTTCTTAATATTATACTGTGATATATATATATATATATATATATATATGAAAGAGAAATATATGCATAATATTAAAAATTTTATAGTTCTTGAATAAATGTATTTGCAGTAAATTTTAACTCTAACCATATTATATCTGGGACACGTTTTAGTATTTCTTTATATTCTAGTCAATAACTTGTTTAATTTGGCCAGCGTATATATTGTGTAGACCTTGAAGCAAAGAAATCGTAAATGCTTCTAAAATGTAAAATCTTAAGAATTTTTTTTTTACACTATACTGTTCTTACACATTTTTAATATATTATAAAGGTATAAAATTTTCATACATTTACATTATTTTATGAATTTCATAGTTCCTAGATCCAAACGATTTTTCAAGTATTAATTTAATTTTTAATTTAAGACTTAAAAACATCCTTGTAAGTAATAAGCTTCCCGTTGCTCGCTTAAAAACAAACAGCAAAAACCTATTCATAGTGTCGTAACAGATATGATTTATTCTTCAATATTAGAATATTTAGATCTTCACTTTGTATTTTATTAATTTTCTGTTAATTTTATTAATTTTCTGAGAAGTTTAAATAAAATCCATTTTCAATGTCATTTTTGGAGCAAACAAGTATAAAAACATTTCTTGGTGCTGGCATTAAATCTGACTACTTGGAGGAACATTCAGCGTGTTTATGTTCTTTTCATTATTTCTTTATTTGTTCCCTTTTGAAGAGTAAGAACTTCTCACAAGAGCGTAGGGGCATTATTTCTTTTGTGGCCTCAGAGGGAGTTATTTCTTGCTTTGCGCTGTCTTTTTATTGCTGAATCTAAGATTTATGTATGCATGTATACAAACATGGGTAACAAAACATAATAACATACTTAATTTTGTATTATTATTGAATGAACAATATAACCGGTATATTATTCTGCATAACAATGTTAGAATTATCCATGTATTATGTGACTTTCAAATTATGACTTTTCTTATAATGAAAGGTCCATAACAAAACAAAAATTTACGCATTCACACTTTCTTGAATGAAATAATACGAAGCGAGAAAGCTGATGTCTGAAATAATTCACCGGGAGGGTTGATAAAACTCAGCATACTTCAACAATAGTAAAAGATATCTAATATTACATGAAAATTCATTTTTATATTCAGAAATGTGTTGTCTTTTAGGGATTTATTAAGACTCGAAATATTTTCTTTTCTTACACCAGTCGGTTCCAACATTAATAGCTGAAATAAAGAGTACATTTAGATGGATTTATGATGCATTTCATTAGCATTTCAAAAACTGTCACATTAGTTATTCGGCAAAAATAACGAACAGTTTGATTATAGCGTGAAGTGACTTGTTGACTTCAGTATCAAAGTTGTCGTTTTTTCTATTTCAACTTGCATGAAATATATTGCTCATTTCTTGTTCTGAACCCATGTATTATTTTAGAATCCATGCTTATAATATTTTGGAATATAAAACTGAAATATTTCTCGGACGTTCAAAATATTAGTGCTTAAAATATTAAAACTGTGACCTTTATATATATATATATATATATATATATATATATATATATATATATAAACAGAGAGAGAGAGAAAGATCGGTAAATTTTGTTTGATTTTCCTAGAACTTATTTTATGCTGTTTCGACCCTACAGGGGTATTATTTTAAAAAATCAGAGTGTTTCTGTTTTATAGTACACCGGTTTTACTCTACTGATTTACAAATTCGCTTTTTTTACTATATATAAGTAAATTTGTACACTAGATGTTGATCGTATTTCTGGGATATCGCAAACGGCTGTATGCGCTGTTTCCTTCGCTGTGAGTGATCTGTATTTTCGGATACTAAATTCATTTTTTAATAAAAACCTTTGTGTGTGTTTTCACCTCCCAAATATGGTGTTATAGTATTAACAGTACTACACCATTATTGTTGCTTCAAATAACAAATCCAGTTTTTGAATGACATATAAGGGGGTTACTCTCGAGTATTATGATTCAACGTGTTTCTCAGTTTCGTTTATTGCTTTTTTAGCTATTTTATTCGTTGTGAGTGATCTCCATTTGAAATTTCACTGTGTTGAAGTCTTTTTTCAATACGATTCCAGAAAATTCTGCGTTCTCGGTTGAACATTTTGCTGTTAGGAATGGGAATCTCCAAAAAAAATTTCTTGTACATGAATATTCACACAGATTCTTACTGAACGATTTCGATAGTACACTAATACAAAAAAATCTCAAAGTAACTATGACCGCCAAATTAATATCTCCCAAAACAGAGGTATTCAATACACTGCAAGTTTTCTTCCCATCCTCAAAAATCTTGTTGCCGGAAAACCAACTAATAATACAGTCGAACCCCGTTATAGCGAACCCGTTATATAACGAACTCACGGATATAACGAACAAAAATTTCGGTCCCATCGTTTTCTTATTGTACGTAATTTTATTAGTATTGTGTCAGTTTAATGTAATCGTAATCAGTCGACTTAATTCATTAATTATCATTTTAAATAGATTTTATCATTTTTTAATACATCATTATTGAATACACATTGCAATAATGAGTTATACATTTTGTGAACTCTAGTATTTTTCTTAACGGTTCGGATATAGCGAACCACCGTATAAAGCGAACAAAACCTTTGGTCCCTTGAAGTTCGTTATAACGAGCATCGACTGTAGTGTAAACTCGTCTAATTGCTCTCAAAATCTGATATATACTGGAAAAATATTTTTCTTCAAAATTTCTCTCCTAGACATGCACGCTGAAATTCAGTTTCCTTTTAAAAGCAGCTGTATCCTGACAGTTAAATTGTTTATCTACGCGTTTCTCAAAAAAAAATTTCTTGTGTGCCATCTACAAATGGAAAAATATCATCGTGAGATAAAGAACTGTGAAAAAAGAATAGGAAGAACTATTCGCGTTTCTAAGAGAAAATACACGATATTCCGCATACATACATTATGCTTAATCCCTCAAATGTTAGGCAAATGCTCTTTGCTCCGAGATTTTCCATGTAAACAAGTTTAATTATTCTTGTGTATAATTCTGATGTCTTCCGTTATACGAGAAACTCTTGAGCGTTCCATCGTAATGTTGGGAAGATCAAGAAGACTGTGTTCTGTTTATGGGCGCCGGGGTGAGAGTAAATGCATCTTTATAATGGTGCGTTCACTCCTGAAATCGTCCTTCGGAAGGTAATCCTTTTTTACAACTCTTTTTACGCCCATAGCTTTCGCTATTCTTCCATTCAGTTTTTTATTTTACTTTTTGTTGTTACAGGGAAGCGGCCTCTCTCCATTTAACGTCCTTTTTAGTACGCGAGCGGGTTTTATTTTTTTTTTGAGGTTTAAATCACTCTGAAATGATAAAAGGATATGAAACGTTGAAAGGAGCCCTCGTGTTGGATGATTACTGCTACAGTTATCATTATAGATATCATATTTTGTGGTAAAATAAGAGTAAGCGTTGGAGGAATTGCAATAATAAGCATTAGACCCTGAAAAACCTCTCGGGATATCTCCTTTAATAACAAGCATAAGACTCGGAATATCTAACAGGATATTTCTTTTAAAATGAATTCGAGATGCTATTTCAGAATTTGCAGGTTTGCTCAGTTCGAGATTTTATAACGAGTAAGGGTAGTATTGTTCTAACCACCCGTCACCCGTTGCGTCATCCACTATGCAAAGGGCGCGGTTGGCAAAGGTGATCTGAACGTCGCTTGTACGATGCCCGTCGCTGACATAACCACCGACGAGTTCACTAATGGTGGCTGGTTACGGAAAAATCTGCCGTGGCTGCAATGTCCTCCAAGTTCCTAAAATACCTCTGGAGGTGCGGGGTCAAGTGTTCCGGTCTCGTCACTTGACTCGGTTCAAAATTACGGGACCGATGTTCTTCGAGGTCAAGTCAGACTTCAGCCCTAGTGGTAGCTCGCCTTAAGTGACGCTGCTTACTACCCTTCACCATGGACCAAGGTCCTTTGTACTTGGTGTACGCTTTCCTGCACCAAGGAGATTGGAAACACTATGCAAAGGTAATGAGGAATTCCAGCTTATATTCAACGCTTTTCTGAAATAAAGATTTATTTTGAGCTAATTCAATTAAATATTCAAGTCTATTATAGTTACTGAAGAATGAAGAATCGGAATAATTTATTACTCGCTATTTGAAAACTAACTTCTCTATACTAGACAAAGAAATTTTTTGACAAAGCTCAATATGACTATTTGGAATGACTCTTTTGATTGATTTTCCCTCTTTCAAAAATCCTACATTTTTCTTCCCTTTTCCTCTGCTCTTCATAATATTTTTCCTGTATATTCAGTAAAAATTAGTGCTTATAACTTCCAAATTGTTGCTAATCGGAACGATATACCTTTTGTTCTCGAACTGCATTACACTCAAATAAATTCAGTTTAGGTATTATACTAGACCTGCACTGGGCCCATATGAGGCCAAAGAGAGCCGCAATCCAGTTTTTTATATTTTATAAAAAGCCACACGTAGATACACAAATTCAAAATATTTTATTAAATGTAATTGCATATTTTCACATATCACATATAAGAACACATATAAAAAATATAATTATGAAAAGGAAAAAAATTATTTAAAAATTTTAGTAGCAAAATTCAAATGTAATAAAAATCAAAAAAATGATAAAAATATAGTTATTTATAAAAAGTATAATTACAATTAACGACAATCTTTGGCCAAATGGTTCAGGGAAAAAAATGAAACTAAAATTTTAAAGGAAGCCGCATTTTCCCACCGTTGTACTAGACCATTCACGTGAACTCGTTGGGTCACATCTTATGCGTACGTGATGATGAATTCAGGCTTGTTTCAGTTACTTCACAGAAATGAAGTTTTTTTGCCTATTTGTTGCTGTTTGTATGTTTTTTAGATGACATCAATCCGTATCTTTTCTAACATCATCAGTCAATTTAAGGAATCGAAATTAATGATTCCTCCAACTTTGAGGGACGAATTGTTTAAGCACCGTTAAGGGTGCTATCGATGACATTTTTACTTCATTTAACATGTTTCAAATATCCCAGATCCTTTTCCTATCCTTTTTTTTTTTGTCTTAGCCACGTTTTTACTTGGATATCCGCCACAAGTTATTGAAAGCTTAAAAAATTATCCTATCGAAGATAATTAGAGCTACAACTTTAAAAATACCTCTAATTCAATGAATCCTTAGCTTTAGGCTAATAAGAAAGTTTATTCGCTTTAGTTTGTATTAGAAAAATCCATAATAATAATAGTAAATTGTTTTTATATTCACCGGAAATATTTAGGAGAAAGCTATTAAATGCTCTCAAAACCCGCAACTGTGATTAGGCTTCTAAGAATCGCGTGAATAAAAAATGATACTATGTTTTAAGTATTCTCCTTTCGTAATAAATATGGATTCGTGTTTATAATATTAATTTTTAATCATAATGAAGTGCATGTATTATATTTTGTATTCATTTTAAATACATTTATTTATCTATTTCGCGAGTAACAAATTCAGGGTTTATTTTGCTACTTCGCTTTTATAATTGTATCGGGCTGTTAATATTATATTGCTATTTCTGTGGCCGAACTGATATTTCACAGAAAAACAGACAAACAACCCGTACCGAAAATCAGTTGTTTGACTTTTATTTTGCTTGAAAATTTAACAAAACTTTCCTATATATCAAAATCAGTTGACTTCACTGGTACTTTCATTATCATCAACATTCATTATAAAATTTCTGCCAATCATAATAATATCCCTTGCATTTTCAGTTTTATTTATATTTATCGTAAAACAATTTCTGCTTGTAATCGTAACATCGTTTATAGTTTCATCATAGAGTACATTCATCAATAAAATAATTTGTATCAATGATCAGGACATCCCTTGTACTTTTGTCTATTGTCTAGATTAATCATAAAATAATTTTTTACAACTTTAAGTCAAAAACATATCTATATACAGGGTGTCCATAAATAAGTCCCACTTTCAAAACGCTGCAAAAAAAGAACCACTGGTCAGAATGACTTCAAATTTGAACTGAATATACTGGAAGAAGGGGGAAACGATTTGGCATAATAAAAAAAAAGTTCCAAAATGTATCAATAGATGGCGCTGTAACATTTTGGAACTTTTTTTTATTATGCCAAAAATTCGTTTCCCCCTTCTTCCAGTATATTCAGTTCAAATTTCAAGTCATTGTGACCAGTGGTTCTTTTTTTGCAGCCTTTTGAAAGTGGGACTTTAATTATGGTCACCCTGTATATAAAACAGTTTCGTGACAAACTGACTGACAGATAACGCACAGACCAAACCACTGGACCTAAAGGGCTGAAATTTTGCATGGCGATTCTTCTTATAGTGTAGGGGTGCACTAAGAAAGATTTTTGAAAAATTCTAACATTTTTTTAAATTAAATTTTTAAGCTGTTTTTGTAAAATTCTTTAGGGTTTGCATTTAATATAATAATCTGAGGGTTGTAAAATTTATATCACGAGAAAGATAATAAAAATTCCTTTAAAATGAAATCCTTTTCAAATCTTTACCTCTATTTTCTGATTTTTGGTAAATTTTTAAAGATTAATTTCTAGAATTTAATTTATTAAATGCTGATCACATTTCTTTTCTTTTTGTGATGCTTTAAATTAATTTTGCGTCACATGAATAACAACAAATTAAATTGACAAAAAACATAATAAAATACAGTAAAAGATAAAATTTAACCACTAGACTACTTGCGATGGGAGTTTTTTAAAATTTAATTCAAATTAGTATGTTCTATGTACATTAAATTAAACCTAAATATGAAATTGCAATTTCCTATCGAAGTATGCTTCTCCATGACGATAAATAAGTCTCAAGGCGAAACTTTAAAATACGCTGGCGTAGATGTAAGAGAAAATTGTTTCTCCCATGGTCAGTTTAATGTAGCTTGCTCACGCATAAGTTCGCGGACGAGCCTGGTAATATTAGTTCTGCCCAATGAAGAAACAAAAAATATTGTTTATAAGTAAATCCTCTAAAAAGTAATTTCATTATTTTTGCATTGTAATTAACCAAAAATGTACTCCGTAGCGAAGCACGGATATTCAGCTAGTACTGCTATATAGGTGTTAATTCTCGTCTGGTATTACATCTTGTATTTTTTTACCTTACACGTAGTAAACTTCGGCATCCTTCCATTTAGTAAGCCCTCTATGAAAGTCATCTCTTCTGTGGTTTATATCCCATACCTTGTGCATTATCGAGTGTATTAAAATCTTTATTAAACATTTCTTTGTTCCGAAGACAATAATTAAAGAACTCGGGTGTCAAAGCTTGTTTTGCAGGTATTTTTTGTGACTTGAGGTGTTTCCAGGTATTTTTTGTGACTATCCCCCTTTAACATATCTAGAAGTGGTACAAGATATGTTAAAGGGGTCATCATACTGGTACGACTTCTCGGTAACCAGCGACTCCTGAAAATGTCAAAATCTTTCAAATTCCATAACTGCAATATTTGAACGAACCGTTATATTTCCCACGCTAGAAAAATAATAGCGAGTTGTTGTGATATATATTATATAATTCCTACATAAATCTCTAGTAGGATTTTAAAGTCTTTTCGAGAAGACAAATAGGTCTGTCGGCAACTAGATCAATACTTTAAAAAATCAAACAGTAGAAGGCATCATATAAGTCTAATAATGGATCGCTTAGGTCTATAGTAGGACAACAGATTTAGGACGAGCAATAGATCATTTTTCAAAAAAAAAAACGAAAAAACACTTATATCTCCGGAAACCAGATGTATTTATCTTGCCTCTGTGATCCTAGAATTGGACATTTATCACTTTGAAACTGAAATTTTCTTATACTGAAACTTAAACTGAATTATATGTATATATATATATATATATATATATATATATATGTATATATATATATATATATATATATATATATATATATATATATATATATATATATATATATGTATATATATATATATATATATATATATATATATATGTATATATATATATAATATATATATATATATATATATATATATATATATATGTATATATATAGTATATATATATGTATATATATATATATATATATATATATATATATATATGTATATATATATATATATATATATATATATATATATATATGTATATATATATATATGTATATATATATATATATATATATATATATATATATATATATATATATATATATATATATATATATGTATATATATATATATATATATATATATATATATATATATATATGTATATATATATATATATATATATATATATATATATATATATATATATATATATATATTATAGAGAAAATATCTCACTTCTACCCAGACTTGGGTCTATATAATTTGAAGTGGCACTCTAAATGAATTTGATACAAACACGGTTTATACGTGAAACAATGTTTATTGAATTCGTTGCACATATAGAATTTGCTTTTACAGCAATAAGCATACGTACTACTTGTACAGAATATATATATATTAACATTCAATAGAAATACACATTTCAATACTCAGAAACCAGCAGAGAGTCAAACCAGCAGTACTGCCACGTAAATTTTGGGCCCCCTAAGCACTAGCGCAGGATAGCACTCGAGCTGCATACCCTCGTAGCTCCCTCTCGCTTATCTATCAACCTTAACAACCTTTTTCAACCCTAACAACCTTTTTTCATTAATGACGCTGCATGGTATTTATACTAAACGCGTATGCCGAAATTAGCATATCTCAAGCACTTCTTTAATTCATTCACTCAAAAGTGCGATTCTTGTGAATCGAATCTTGTTTATACCTTACAATATATATATATATATATATATATATATATATATATATATATATAGAGAGAGAGAGAGAGAGAGAGAGAGTATTTTATATCAGAGAAATTATCTGAAGGAAAAACATTAACAATAAACACTTATTACTGCATTCTTTCTGGAAGCTAGCGTTCTTTTCTTAATTTAATGTAATCATTGCAGCTCGAGAAAATGTTTCAAATTATTCACGTAATTCAAATTCTTATTACTAAACTGTTTTGCAAGAGCATAGTTATCACTGGTTCCTTATTAGATCTTGGAGCCAACATGATTTCAGAAGCAGCCTTGCTCTGTGAAACTTTTGTAAATCTCGAGGGTGTCTTCTTCCTATGCTCGAGGGAACCCACAACATGAATTTTCTTTTGGCTGAAGTTCATGACGGGGTGTTTTCATTTAATCTTGAATACCTGTATTCTTCGTAATATGGATAGAGAAAATAATATAAGATTCGGTAACCTGTTGTCCAATATTAATGAAACTTGTTCGATTTTATTTGTTTTAGAAGTTAATCTTTAAAATTTGGCGCTATTATTGCTATTCCTTCTGCATTTAATTGCATATAAACCAACTCAGTACTGTATTAGTACTACCCGAATTAAATTTTAAAAATCGATGCAATTTTTTTTACCTCTATGAAGCTTTTTTCTTGAAATATAATGTGTTTTCTATTTGGTTTGACGAGGATTTATTCCGGAAAAAGCATTTTATTATAACTCCATGATAAATATTCAACCAAATTTTCTATCTACTTAGATTGATTAATTTACCTTAGATTCTTAAACTGTCTAATAAAGTCATTTTCCAATGGACCTAATATTTCCCCATAGGTGTCAAATAAAACCCCAAAAATATATTTCTTCATATCCATTTAACCCAATGAATATAACTTGCCAACTTGTATCCTTTTCTCCTCCCTCTACCTCCTAGAAATTCAGATAAAAACGAAAATGTATAGTTAAGCTCTACGCGCAATGCTACTGAAAGTAAATGGAGCTTGGTAATGGCGCATTTAGGATCCAGATCTCTAACTTGATTGCAAAGATGTTTTTTATGCACCGACCTTTTCACCGCACGAGAGTGTTGAGTAAGATCTGGTGTGTAAATTACTTACTCTGAGAAGCAATGTAAGGGATTTTTTATGCCAAGCAATATCTTTACTGGTCACGTAACAGCACTTTATGAGGTAAAAAAAAGGTTAAGTGATATTTAAGAGCGTTTAAAAAATATCTCTTTGTGAAAAAGCGGAATAGTGCAATGCAGAAAGAATCCCTCTTTTACGGTACCTTATATGGTTAGATACTTATTTTATTCTAAGGATAAGTTTGTTTCAGTACGACGTGCTAATGTTTGTTGTGTTTTGGGGAGCAAATATTTTATTTAAAACTTTATTGGGAAAATAAATACAATTATGTAATTGTTCCTCTCGACTGATTTCCGTATTAGATACAGCCATTTGCATAGGGCTTTTAGTACCATAAGTAATTTGATGTAAAATACAAAGCTGTAACATTTTTCAAAATAGTTGCTTTCTTCATCAACTTATGGAGCACGATGGTCATCTTTGCCAGATTACAATAAAAAGTAAATGAATAAGTGCCATTTACCAGTTGTTCATCTTTAACCAAAGGTATAAATTTTTATTTTGTTTTCATTTGGTGATTATTTTTTTTTATCATCTTATGGTTTTTTACAGATGATGGTACAGATAAATGTACAGATATTAGTAATAATTGAAATACAATTTTACAGAACACAGATTTTGTTTTTCAAGAGAATATTTTTCAAGATATCTAACTTTTACGAAAATATAACTTCTTTAAAAAAGGTTTTTCTGGCCTCCTTTTAGATAGTATTAAATGTTTTAATGAAAGTTTATATGAAAGTTTCGGTACCAGAGGTTGTGAGTTACAAACTCTGTTGTAGGTTATACCGACAAACTCTATATAAATCCATAAAACTGTCATCTTAATTTAATCTTTCGAGCACACTACAGCTATATTCGGACGATGGCCACTAAAGCGCTAGTCATTGGAACAATGTTCTTGGCATCCTGTGGTGCAAAATCTGTCAAAATTTTCAACTGAAGATTTTGCAAAATTACCAAAGTGCCCGTGCTATCATATGATGGGGAATTTGACAGAAAAGCTTTAGGTCACGTTATGGCATGTATACAGAGGTAAAAACAGAAAATGCTTCTACAAACTGAAATATATGTTAATAATCCATTGGTGAATATAGATTCTTTTCCTTTTTTCCTGAAAGTATTCACAAGAAGATATAAATGAGTCTTCTTTCTTGGGAATACATTCAAATTATTAAAAGCATTAAATTAAAAAATAAAATAGAAGTTTTGTAATACATTACCACATGGTTGCATATGTCCTATAATTTTCTTTCCTTCTTTGCTCGTAGAGGGTAATTAGCAGAGGGTTAGACCTCTTAACTTTTCTCTTATCGAATTTGAAAATGTCTATGTTTACAACCGAGAATGTTTTCAGCGCTAGCAAGAGTAGAAGAGCTCGTCAACTCAACGCACTTACCCAACATATCTGTCTTCCCATAATTCCTCATTTCTTCCTTTATCAAATGATCTTATTAGCCATGGATTGATATAGATTACCTATTAGAACTTGAAGGTGATACGTTCCGAAAGCAGGGTACGTACGAGTATACCTCTAGTAAAACTAGAGGAGCACGTTAACCGTAGTCTGATTCGAAGCACAAACCATAACATCTACATAGCATAGGTACCAAAATTTGTTCCTGCTGTACGGTGAAGAACTTGACGACAGAAATAACGAAATTCGGATATAATGAGTATAAGATGTTTAAGTATTGGAAAGGAATTAAAGAATTACACCACGAATAGTTTTTCTTACTTCCTCTGTACGGTTCTCCCATCATAACAAAATCCAAATCATAACATAACAAAGGGAGGGAGAGAACATCCTCCGGACAAAGTGCCTTCCTTCTTGGGAGAAAAAAATCTCTTGCTGCAAATTTTAAACTGTTTTAAAAGGAATTTACTCCCCATAACTGTTATTTGTTACGTATACTTGGAGTTAAAAATGATTTAATGAATGTAATATATCTTTCATAATTTTATTGATAATTTAAACATTGTCTTGAATAGTAGATGCTCTTTTCTCGCTGCAAGAATCGGAAACGAATTACTCTCCGGAGTACAGTATATAAGATCCATGCGAGAAAGTAAACGAAGCTTTGTGGCTGCGTGTTTATCATAATTATGATAAAAATCTCATATTTCATTTTTAAAGGCCAATTTCACGCTTGTTTTAGTTTTAAGCACCCAGACAAATTATCTAGTAATAGGAAATTCGTCATATTTCCAGAAAGAAACCCGAAATGAAGACAGATAAAATCTCATGATACTTTCACGGAGCTTTCAAGAGTAGAATTTATAAATTTGTGAATAAAATTTGTCAGGGTAGAGACCATCCTATAAAAGACTCGTTCAAAATTCAGGTTCCTTGTTTACTTTTATTGTTATTGTTGCTGTTGTTTTATTTTGTTTTGGAAAAACCATATTTTTGCCAGTTTTTTTCAATAATCTAATTATAATAACTGTAAATGTCTTTCCTCTTTAACTGAAAGTAAAAGCTTATAATTTAAGAAGTTATACTATTTCTTCTTATTTGCTAAGCACAGGATTCAATCAAAAAGTTCAACCATATGAAGGGGAGTGGTTTCAGTGGACCTCCATATTGTGCGTAGTAGAACGCACTGCAGAGTCCCAGGAACGTTAGACTGTAATTTGAAATGAAGCCAATGCCACTACATTTCCATCCGTGGGAATATTGCTTCAGCGGAAAGGGATATCAAGTCTACTCTTCTAGGTTTAACTGCATTTATGTGGCAAGTGTTGATATCACATGTCACCATTGTAAATGAGCAGTTAGGTCCTCTTGTAAAACACTAGAATATATTTGGGGTGTCAACTACAGCTTCGAATTAAAACTGTATTCATTGAGTTGGCATACAAAAGGGCTTAGACTCCCGTGAGCTATGCACTGTAAAAATGAAATGTTGTTTTAGGGATACTACAAAAATGGAAATATAACTAGAATGGTAGAAAGCAGGTTTTGGATACAAAAGTAGGGTACCCAAAACAGGTCAATTCACTACCCAGAAACATTACACCCTGAAACAGGTAGCTTTTTTGATCTAAAGCAGCATTTCATTTTTACATCGTGTTGCATCTAGATTCCCTCAGGGCTATTAAAAGTTCCCCTACTCCTCAAAATCCTTAATCTTCTTGGATTACTACACGTTTTTTTTTACTTGCATTTTGCAAGTAAACAAAAGCATGTGACATCTTTGTTTCATTTGAATATGTCCTCATAGGGTCAACAGTTTTTTTCCCTTCGTTTGAGTGAGATTCAGTAGAAATAATCTGTGAATTACGAGACAGTCAGGTAATGAATCACCCTATAAATGGAATTGTTAAAATATTTTTTTTAATCAGACAATACCTTATAGTCTGATTTCAGACGAAGGTCATTTATCTGTGTAGGAGACCTTCACTTGAATGTTTTAATGGTATAATCAAATTCATCTATAACAATACATCTATGTCAGATTCATTGATCTATCTTGAAAACTGCCTCTGCTGATTCGGTTTTAGTTAAGAGAGCTTTTCTAAAAATAATTTTACTTGTAGTGAGGAACTTTCTAAGCAAAAGTTTTAAAAAATTAAAAACTTTTTGCATGTTTTCACCTTTAAAAACCCTTATTTTTTATTTTATTTTTAGGAACAAGATGCTAAAAATATTGCATTCCTTCATTCCTTTTCCTTTATTTATTCAAAGGTAATTTTATTTTTAAAAACAGGCATTACACTCATTCCCTCGTGAATATTTTACTTTGCTCCTAATATAAGACCAAAAGCTATGACACCAACAGTCTATAGATTATGCATAAAAAGCAAGTTTTCTTTTGAAATGAACGATCAGTTCTAAAACAATTTATAAAATACTGCTAATGGTACACACTAAATACTGAACTGCTATGACGGGTATCTCTGAAACATTTAAAATGGTCCAGAAAATTTTTAGATTCCTGGGATCCAACTTATATAATTTTTCCCTAACTTGAAAAATGAAAAAATTATTTACGTGTTCTTGAATTATATACTTTCAGATATAAAACATCTTATACTCACACATTCCGTACTTTTAAAGTTTTAGGCAAACAGGCATGAATATAAATTCCTGTCACTAAGAGAATGTACCATAAATATGAATCTACCAAAATAAAGTCATATGACTCATTTATATATCAGCGCCAAATTTGTCCAGCATGAAACAGTCCCAAACCCCTAAACCATTAGGGCGGATCTGAGGAAAAAGTAAGTTCTACAGCTTGTTAAGTATGTATCTACTTTTCGCATGTACTACAGGGAATTAAATGCATAGATTTTATTCTGAGGTAGAGAATTTAGACCATTTTCTTTGACTTTGCTCCTTTTAGCCTCCATCTTCAATTTTTTAAGAGAAAGAGCTATGCCTGTAAGAAAAGAGGGGAAGGAAGATGATTAAAAGGAATATTATTTTGAATCTAAAAAGAATACTATTTTCAGGAAGCTCTTTCCTTTTCTGACTTCGCTTTGGAGGTGTTTTAATTTTCCTGCGTGGAAGACTAGATTAGGGAATGTATAGAAAATGAGTACTGAAGAACCCGTTAGTATGTTTGGTCGAAATTTTAAATATTATGGAAAGTCTTTGAGGGTAGAAATAAAGTAAATCACAGTTGACTCTATCCCATATATAGGTGTACATTATAGAAATTACACAGCCAGCTACAAACCCGTACGTCTAATCAAGGTAAATAGTTATTTATAAAAAGGTTATGTATTTCTTGATATATTTCCTTACAAATATTTAATATCTGACTGATCAACAGATAGTGACAGGTATAAACGTCAGTTTAGTATAAAATAATGATTAAATTTTGTTACCCTCGGGACTTCTATCAAATTCGCTTAAAAGCTACTATAAAAGAAGGTTTGCATAGTACTGTAAAAGAAGTTGTTTACTACCCTGAAAGGATGTTTGTGTAAAACCTCGAGCATGGACTGTAAAATTCATCTTCTCCTCCAGATTTAACACGTCAAAATGATTTGGTTAAAATGCGAAATAGATGAAAAATTTCAATCAAATCTTTAAAAAGTATCTTAGATTACCATTGTCTAGCAAATAATGCTTGCTCAAAAGTAATTGTGTTGATAAAAATTGGATTATGCTCCATTCTCCATCAAATCCCTTAAAACATCATATAAATTTTTAGCCTATTTATTACTGTATTTTTTAGCCTATTTATTACTGTATAACGACCGTTTGCAGAGACTGGAATTTTACCTGATTCTACAGAACTCCGGGCCGGTATTCAACCGACTCAACTGAATTACCCTGAAAATGAGTCAAATTTCTATCTTCAGTATCTTCTTGCGCATATTGTTCCTTTCTTTTCTCAGCCAATGACACATGATTAGAACCTGTAATTCGATTGTGCTAGTTTTTTTCCTCGGCGAATAATTGCCATACGACTTCAAATTGTACATTTTTGTTTCTTGTAGCTTTCCCGCACCTCAGTAATGACATTCAACTAGGACCAGGGTACATATCCTGTCTCCAAACTTCTTCCGATCCCCTTCCAAACTTCTGTTGACTGCTCATCTAACTGAATTATCCCGACAACTGGGTTCAAATCCATGCCTCCAAACCTCAAGACCTGTAGTCTACAAACTGAACTGACCCGAGAAAAGGGTTCAAACCGGTGTCTCCAAGCCTCATAGTCAACATTTTACTAACTTAACTACAACAACGTGCCCTTCAAACCCATGTCTCCAACCCTCATAGCCAGTATTCAATTGATTAATTTATTCCCACACACGGTAAAACCGGAACTCCAAACCTCGTGGTCAGTATTCTACTAACTGGGCTATCCTGGAAGTGAGACTCAAACCCGCATTTCCAAACCTTGTACTGGTACTGTACGAACTGGGCTATCCCAACCACTTGGTAGAAATCTCGTAGCTTTTTGTTTTAATAATAGAAATCCTTTGGCCACACGAAAAAAATGTCCCTTTCAATGATTTCCTTCACAATTTTATTGATATTCCTGCTCTGGTGTAAACAGAAAAAAAAGACTTAATCTGTTGAAACTTTTCTCTTACTAATGGTTTTAGTTTTAAAGATGCTTTACAGAACTGATTCAATTATATTTCTTTATCACCTCAGATAACTAATAGATAGACGCTGGATGGATCTACAGTTTCTGACTTCTTCACTTTCATCGCATATGGAGTAAACACTCCTTTTTTTCCTCAAATGGAAGACTGAAAGGAATATCAGATTCCCTATCCTTTAATACATATTATTTCAGTCTCTCTTTCGATCAAAAGTTTGACCATGAGAAACAATCCCGGACTAAATAATTCCCAAAGATCTCAGGGGGCAACCTTTGGTTACTTTCGATCTTTCCATCTTTTTCGCACACTTGCCTAGCCCTGCACTGCATCTGGTAGGTAGACATTTATTCAGATAAAGAATTGCTGGACCATTCTTCTTCACTTCAGTTGATCCGAGGGCTTTGTCTTCACAGAGATCGATTTCTCGAAAGAGACAGATGACTGGTCGAAAAAGGAGCGAAATAAATAAAGAAAAAAATGAATAAGAGTCCAAGAATATTATTTACTGAAGTATCATCTCTTTTCTCTGTAGATGCGTTTTGTTTGTTCGGTCTGAAAGAAAGGGGATTTCGAGGGTTGAAGGAAGGGTATCAGATGACTGATTGGTCGGTTGGATTTCGCTGAAAGCTCTGAGGGAAGAGATAGTGATTATCTATGGGATGAAATGAGATTTAAGAACATAATTTTGATGCTATGCATTTGAATGTACAGGTCTTTGTTTACTGGTCACATGTAAAGTCTTATACATAATCTTTAATTAATGTGTAGATACTTTCACATGTGTATTTACAATACTTGAAAGTTTGTTTTTCAGAAAAGAGGGTTTCGAATTTTGGAACCTAATTTTGTACAAAAACATGTAGAAAAACAAATTATTTATTTCAACGTGCTCTGTAAAATTATTAAATTTTTTGTTTGGTGCTCTTTAGAAGCTTTTAGAATTTCAGTATCTTGGTATCGTGTTAAAGGACTGAAATTAGTTGCCTTTTTGTTTTAATCTCTCAGTATCTGTACATAATTTTAAGACAATTATGGAAATTATTTCCAAAATGCCATGAAATATTGATAAGATAACAATTTTAAGGTTCTTGGAAATTTTAAAAGCAAAAGATGGGAAGGTACGACGTCTTTTAAGAGCTATAAAGAACGACTCTTTAATATATTTTAATAACAGGTATGTTAAACGCTACTGAGCGGAGTTTTAGTGTAATCCAACTTAAACTCTAACATCAAGCAGATAATAATTAATACCATTAAAACACCTTATCAGCACTTTTAATCTCTTTTAAGGCACGTGTTCGGATTGTTAAGGCTAGCTCTCTCAGATTACACCAACACGAGCGCTGTAGAATCCGAATTACTAATTTTGATACACCCGTGCATTCAGCCACGGTACTAAGTTCTCCAGCTCTGCCTCCAAAGTAATCTGAGATTTTCGCAGTTTTGAATTTCCGTACTGATTATTTCATTACTTACATAAAACACATTACTAACTTTGTTAGTTGGGTCATTTTCAACATAGCATGAGTTTCTTGAAAAAAATTGACATTAAAGAATTATCACGATAACTTCTCCCACTCTCTTTTTTCAGCACTGTATTAACAAGTACCCCTTCCATTCATCTAGGATTGATCCATCCTATTGTTTTCTGTTTAAATTTAATTATTAATAATAGGTGTTAATTATTAACGTGCATAAGGATAGCATTAAAGTTCTTTATGATAAAAACACCTCACCTACTTAAGTAAACTAGTTTTAATAGTACTCCCACATTCTCCTATGCCTGTTTTTTTATTTGATTAAGTATTTACTACGCTTTGACTCTACTAGAGTGGACAGTCTTCCCACAAAAATAACCTTACATGATATAAATCGAACCCGGGCTTCCTAACTTTGAAGCCAACGTTCTACCAGCTTAACTATTCAGGGGGTGTAAATAAGTAATATTTTCAAATACTTTTCTTAGATGTTGTATCTTTCCAACTCCAATTACACAGGATGTCGGCACTCTTATTTTATTTATCGTGCTTTCAACTATGCTGATTTTTATCCATGCTGAAATTTATTATGCATTTTCATAATGATCCATAATCTAGCTTTCTTACTACTATGACGACCGTCTACCAGGAGCGAGTGTCGAACCTGGCTCTCCTAATCTGCAGGTATGTGTTTACATAAACATACACGAATCTTTACTCCTGTACCTGTTTCTAAGTTGGTCGACTTCTAATTTCAACAATTTTGAAAACCAAATACAAATATTTACAGCTAATTCAATACATTTTAATGAAAAAAAGATGCTTAATGGGAAATAACATGGTGTTTAGAGTAAAAACAAACGGACTTTGGAAAAGTGTTGTTGCCCGGAAAGTAACGAAAATTGTTGGGTACAGTAGCTAGCACGAGGATAAAGTCTATAAAATGAAAATAAACCAGATTAGATACATTATGTCATTATATACATTATGATTTGTTCCTCTTGCAACCAGAATTATAAAGGGAAATTTCATAATAAAAGTTGCTGTAAAGAAATAAAACAACGCGCCTGGAAACATTGTAACCTTTGTTTTACACCACCAGAATTAACATCTCTATGACTCACTTCTAGGTAATTAGGAATGGAAGTTAGAAGTTTGCTCTTCGTGAACGAGTGCTCATTTCTCGAACATTATATTGCCTTAATTTCCTAAGCGCGTGTATAGAATTTGGGTATTTATTTATGGCGTTTCTAAAATCCATCCTTTACATTAGTAATCTAAACACAGTAGAAGACATGAAAAAAATTCCTTAACGTTATTATTGTAAAATAATTTCAATATCGTTAGAGAAGAGAGAAAGTGCTGTGAAGCGGTAGGAAAGCATTTACAAAATAACCTTTGAATGTATGTAAATAAAGCCTGCTAATGTACTACAATATTTTAAGTGTTGAAAGATGAACGAATCCCTTTGTACAAAAAAAAGCAATATGTTATCTTAAATCTAAGTAAAAAGTCTTGGGGTACTTTTGGATTAAATTTTTAAAAACGTGTTTAAAAATATACTAAAATTTTTAATTAAATTTTTAATATTGCATAATAAATTATCAAAAATGTAATTTCATGAAAAGCTTATTAAGGTTTGTTGTTGTTGTATAGTTGTTTCTAAACTCTCCTGGTCAAGCGGAGGTAAACCAGGTCCATCAATTCAGAAATCCTTAGGAGGTTCATTAATAGACATGGATCAGCGAGAAATTCCTTGTTATAAAAACTTAAGCATGTTAGGGATAAGCACCAGGGATGCACTTTTTACAAATGGGAAAAGTCCTGTTTTGCTGATCAAATTTCAGGAATCTCAGGGGGGGGCACTAGCAAACCTAAAGATTGCAGTTCACTTAGCTCTATCATCCCTGAAGATTAGAACTCTACCAGGACAGACACTAAAGTGCCAGTCATGGATCAGGGGAGATTTGCAAATATTCTGGATAATAGATTTCCTTGCTGATAAAATCTCCAGATAAGTAAGAGCCGAACTAGTTGATGAACGTTCAACAGTACCCTCCTTTGCTAGGGCGTCAGCCATATCATTGCGAAATAGACCTACATTAGAGGGGACTCACTGCATATGAATATCATGGTTCACAGAGAGACGACTTCGAATGTGCAGGGTAGATAAACCGGCTCCGTCGCCCACTTTATTCAAGCTGCTCAAATACTGGATGGAACTGCAAATGTCTGATAAAATCCATACATTAAATTCGAGATCAGTTCTAACATCTCAAACCTTCATCTATGGCAAGTAGTTTGGCACGGAAAACAAAACACGAGTATTGATTTCTAAATTTGATTTTATCTACACCATTCGGGTTTTGGGTGAAGATGCCATTTCCAAAGTGATTGTGATCATCTATTCTACCATCAATAAATTCCTCGAGAGCATCCACTGAAATATTGTTTATTAACTCAATTACCAGCTGTCGCAAGCATTCAGGAATGTGGGTCTTCTTTTTAGTCCAGGTAAAATTTCAGTGGGAAAAAAGACCCTAAGCAGACCCTCAAGGGGTTGGAGAATGGTTTAAGGGGACGTGGCTCGATTTTCCTAGCCACAGCATTCATCGAGAAAGCACGAGTAAAAGGACTACCCCTTTTTAATCTTTGATTGTTCTTCCAGTTTGTACGAAATCAGCAGTTCTATTTTATGCACCATAACTAAGAAATTTGTTGAAATATTTCCCATTGTTAAAATTTCTTCTCGGGATTAAGGTTATCTCCACCTCTCTATCCTCTCTAGAGAGTTCCGATTCTGATAGATTAAGCCTTACTTCATAGTGATGTAATGCTAACATTATTTCAGTTTGACTTTTCCTCCACTTACTTAAAAGTGTCCCCACACTGATAGGGCATTTTCACTCAATTAGATCGTAACAGACACTCTTTAAACCCTTTCGATCTCAGTTGCCCATTTGCTTGATTCAGAGTGTGTCACTTATCCATTCAGATAAAGAATGGACGACAAATGTTTCTTCACTTCAGTTTATTCCGGGATTCTGTCTTCCGAAAGATCGATTTCGTGACAGAGAAAGGACTGTTCAGCGAAGGGGAGAAAGAGAAGAAAAGAAATTCAAGGATATCCCAAGAATATTACTTTCCGAAGACACTTCTGTTTTTTAGATATTTTTTGTTGTTTATTCTTCCTAGAAGAAAACTGATTTGAGATTTTGATCAGAAATAAATCTAGCCTTGCGGCAGAAATCTTGTAAAAATGAAATGATGAAATTTACCGAATCTTATTTGAGAGAGTAAATGCTCTGACACAAACGTCTGGGTACCGACTACGAATAGACTACAGCCAGAAGTTTTAGTTTCCAATGCATATTTATTCTGTGTAAGCTACATTGACAACATTTTCATATTCTTCAAAATGCCTACCAACCTAAATGGCTGTAAGTATGCACTGGGTGGAAATACTATTTTAACTTCTTGTTTGGTCTTTCCTTGAGGATAGCTTGAGTTATTTTTTGAGTGATTCAGTTAAATGTCTCACAGTGTCTTAGAGAATATTCATGAACTTATAACTCATCATATATATATATACTCGTATATGAAAGGAAGACTCAAGGTTATATCAGGAGGAACATCCATCAATGATTTTTGGGGGAGTTACTACTCTTCCAAGAAAACAAACATAGAGACTACATGAAGAATCAATTCAGTCCATTATGAATGTGCTAGAATTTTACATTCTAATGTCAGGAGAAAAAGATATTTTTCCTACTAACTATTATTTTTTTAATATATGAAAATTTCAATTATTTTGAGGTTTATTAATTTTAGTAAATTTTTTTTGAAGAGATATATTTAATAAAGCAGTTTAATCTAGTTTAAACCTTATAAGTCATTTAAACCTCATTCGGCACATATAAGGCCCCTTTCCAATAGACTCCCTCTGTCACAAACATCCATACTATGGGTAATGCGGACATGTTTATTCAATCATAGAATTGTTGGGGCTTTTTTTCTTTACCTCGGTTCATAGGCTTTGTGAAGATCAATACTTCGACAGAGAGTGGGAGAAAAACGTTTGAAAGGGAGAGAAAAAAAAAGAAAAAACTGCTAAGAATATTATTCAGAGAACACTCTTCTGCTGTCTTCTCTCTGGATCCGTTCCGTGTATTCTTTCTGAAATCAAGTACCTTGGAGTATAAAGAAGGGGAATCCTGTAATAGATTAACTGGTGGAACGTTGCTCAAAGCCCAACTGATGAAGAAATAGCACTCATTTAGTATATCCAAATCAGTTGGGGATTTTTTTTCTAACGGCAAGCAATACACAAAAGTAAAAATAAAAACAAGATATCAGTGTAAAATAAAAAAGGTAACTGGACGTAGTTATTGCTCAGTATTTCTTCCCCCCCCCCCCAATATCGTCTACAGAGATCCCAAGCCAACAGGGTTTCACAGGTCTGAAAGTGGGAAATGTCCATATCTCGTGCTTTGTTACAAATGGTGCAAAAAGGACTCTGAAGAATTTTCAAGCGTCTCAGATGTTTTGCTAAGTAGTTATTGCCAGTTGAAATCTGGATCTTTGCTATCGAATCTTTCCTTGATAAACCTGGCACCCGAATAAATAAGGGTGCATATTTGAGGGAATATACATGCCAGCACGTGTCTAACAGGGTTATGCTAAATTTTGAGGATTCGTTTTGAATTAAGGAATTTAATAGCATAATAACAAAATTTAAAGGGTCTCTCAGTTTGACCTCCAATCGGTATACAAAATTGACAGACATCACCTTGGTCAAGATTTTAAATCCCCATTTTTTTAGGATAGTCTTATTTACCTCTCTAAGGCCTCTTTTAGACCATCATTGGGAAAACTTTTTAACTCCTTTTTTTTTTGGGGGGGGGGGCGGGGTCCACACGAGGAAATCTTATTTTCCAGCAGCAGTACTATAGTATATCCCCCCCCCCCCAAAATGTTGATGCGTAAGGTACTGTTCACTCTCTAATGCATGAAAAATTTTGATATATTTTCAATTGAGTTAGATGATACCAAATCACGGTGGAAATTTCTATCACTTTGATGGTTCTTTCTGCAAAAATTCTTTACTTCTGGAGGTGCGGGGCCAAGTGTTCCGGTCTCGTCACTTGACTCGGCTCTAAATTACGGGGCCGGCTTGTAGGGGCCAACACCTTCTCTCCGCTGAGAGAAGGTGTTGGTACTACCCCCTACAAGCCGGCCTCAGCGGATAGAAGGTGTTGGTAGTGCTGGCCGCCTATATGGTACCCCCTTAAATGAATGGCCAGCAGTCTTGCGGTGTGAGTAGGGCGGCCGTCAGCATACGATGTTGACCACTACTAGTCTGGTGTCTACAAGGCGTTGTTTGCCCGGTAATTCATATTCAGGCGAATGTCTAGAAACGACAAGTACCTCCATATTTGAGAAATAAAAATAAATTTTGCAAAGATTCTTCAAAAATTTGCCGTTAAAAAAATTTCCCTTCATTGTAATCTGAACTGATTTACGTCTCGAATTTCAAAAATCATGGTTTAACTACAATCTTTGCAGAAACATCTTCAAAATTGTAGTGCTGTTAATATAAGCAAGAAATAATAATGTGCTTAAATCTTTTATATTTAAGCTTCTACTGATGTATTAAGTATTCGATTTATTAAGTATATTTGAGAGATAGATCCCAGCCTCATCAGTTTTTATGACAGTACTTCATAAATCTTCGAGTAGTAACTTGTAGAGAGATACGAACATTACTTACTGAGTTAAAGGGGACTGAAATGGAGATATTCATGTTATATTCAACATTTTTGTCTAGGTTATATTTTATATGATAGCTGATGGCTATATTCAACATTTTTGTCTAGGTTATATTTTATATGATAGCTGATGGCCTGCTGACCACCACAATGCAGTTACACTTACCTGAAAGTCCAATTTGACATCATTTGTTGTTCCATTTTAGAACGGGTTTTGTCGAATCTCCTCTTCCCCTTCGTTTTTCTTCCTAAACGAGAATCATCTTCTTTAGTTCAAGTTATGAATTCACAGTGTTTAAGATAGATCGCAACTAAATCTGTGGTTCCCCTCCCCCTCCCCCCCAGTGTTCCTAGAAAATACAAGGACAAGGAAACAAGACATCTCAGGAATACCGTTTGTTGTAATTTTTTACCTTGATTTATAAATTTATTCTTGTATGCAGTGAAAGAATAGAAAAGGATGTATTTACTCAATCGTTGTCAAGAGTTTTTAAAGTAACTCATCTGTAAAATGAAAATTTATAAACTATTGGGTAAATATATCTTTTCTATTCATCGACTGCATATAGGAATTAATTTATAAATCAAGGTAACAAATTGCAACAAATGGGATCCTTAAAAATGTTTGTTACCCTATCCTTGTACTTTTTTGCGTTAAACAATACAACTAAACAAAAATTCCATTGTTTTTACTTCTTACAATATATTTGATCTTTTAAGTTTTATTATTTTAAACCAGTTGTAAGTTAATTCCCTTTTCTTTTGATTACCTGCTCCGCTACAGAAGGAATGCAGGATTTCCCAAGGATTTTAAATGTGTTTATTTCAGTGCAATCGATATTTTTGCCGAGTTTTTGTGAAAAGGGTTTTTAGGATTCTGAGCATTACCCGAATTCTCCCCTATTCAAATCACGTAATTTACATTTCTATATTAAATCTATTTATAGTGTTCCGCATGATAAAGTTAACGAAGGATTTTCAACTTACATCATTGCAGAGAGTTTCTTTTTCTCACTCTTCTTGGTAACTTAAAACACTCAAAAACTGCAAAACACTTTGTTGAGAAGTACTAACATTTTACACTATGAAAAATAAGAAGGAGAAAGAGAGAAAAAGTAGAATGGGAAAGTAGTGATGCCTCTGAGTGGACAACACTAACACTTTTCTGCAGAACTCTTGTCACCTCTGGTGTGATACTTCATTTAGTTTAAAATAATATAACTGGAAATTTTTTTGGCTGCTTTGGATGTGTGTGAAGATACATACATGAAATTCTTGTGTTTTACCCCTCCTTAGTGGCTGATCATCGTACAGGTGCAAGAAGTGTTCACTTGGGGCCTCCGAAATTTAGCAGTTTTAAAAAACATAGCTTGCTTGGCTTGGGAATGTCCGAATGTTTGATAGCATTACTTAGTATTTAAAACATTGGAGCCTCAGACCTAGGTTGCACTTGGGGATTCTCTAAGTGCTTGATCCTCCACTGCTCTTCCCAGCATTAAAGTATTTTTATTTTTGCTTATCTAGTGAGTTCAAACTAGATTTCATACTTTTAGTTTCTTTGTGAAAATCATTTTATGTTCTGTTATATCCATCGTTAGTTTTAGTCTCATACTAGTTGGTACCCGTCAAAACATGACGGCTAGATAGTAAATAAATGTACTAATACACAAATTATACTCAACACATTATTTCCAAATGTTGAAAATAACAATAATGAGCAGAAAAAAATTAATGTGTTTAAGCGGCATCGTTCTTAGTGAATGTCTAAAGCCAGATTTAAGAATGTCACTGAGCATGCGCAGAAAGCAATTTTTTAAAGTTGCAAATTGTAAATTATCGCTAATTAAACAGTGCGAAATAAACAGTTTCCATCAGGTTTAATCTTATATTTCACAAACATAATTATCGTAAAAATAAAAATAGCAGATCTAGAGAGACTTCTCGGAATAAACGTGTTTATCATCACTGAGCGTGTGCACAAATCAATTTTCAATTGTAAATTATCACTAATTAATAGAAATCGTGGTTACAAAAACCAAATTTAACAAATCTACAGATTACAATCTTTCGTTTAAGACCAAAATGAAGTAAATCAATGCAGTAGTTTTCTGTCACGGACTGCCCAAAAAGTTCGCTTAGCAACTTAAATATATAGATTCCTGTCCTAAAAATTTACTTTATGGTAAGAAGTGTAACACCATAAAATTTCATCTTTTCTATGATACAGAAGATAAAAATTAGAGTTATAACGACACTGAATGTGATGGCGATGAATTTACTGAAAATAGGCCAGGTTGTAAACTAAATTTTCTTACCGAAGATTCTCAAGACTTCTACGTCTGTTCAACCTGAAAAGTCAAACGCTGAATAGGAAAAGCAGAATAATTTAATAAAACTTCCGACCTTCCGATAGGAGAGGCCTGTTTTGAATGTTGTAAATTGTTTAATAAAGTTTCTTAATTTTAATAAAAGTTAATTACAATAAATACATATTCGTGTTTCGTTATCATGCATACTTTACAGACAAATGCTATGTTGGTAAAAAAAACCTAACTTTAAATAACTGTAAGAAATTTATCATTGCAAAAGTGGGATATCAAAACTAGAAAAGTTAAAATTAGACCTAGACCAGAACAAAGTAGTAAAAAAATATCAGAGCAAGGGGTTACAATATACTACGTGTTCGGGCACGTTAATACTAGTGTATAATCAATGTATACCCAGGATATGACTATTTATTTTTTGAATTTCGTTGTTAACCTGGAGTACAAATGCAAATTAAAATGCTATTAGCAAGAAATTAAGTAAATTTATCGATTGTAAAGTATAAAATTAAGCTTCTTTAAGGCTTTACTTACGCTTCCTTTTTTTCTTTCCAAATAAAAGTCTGAAAAACAATTTCTTTGAAATATATCTTTATTCGCACAAAAATCTTAGCTCAAAGAAATAATATCAAAGAATTTATAAGTAAACAACAACGTATTTTATATTTTCAAAATTAATATCTAAATGAGTAATAATAAAAAACAAGCTAAAAAATTTTCTATGTTGTCCATCTTTTAAAAACATGCCTCATATGGCAGGGAAATTCTCTTGCATCTATATTTGGCAACTAAAATTAAAAATACAGGTAAAGAATAGATGGAAAATCAATACGTATTTTTTTCTGCTTCCCATAAGATTTTTCATGCTTTTTTAAACGTTTTCCAAGAACGTTTGTTGAGAAAAGTAATAAAATATTCTGAAAACATGTTAGAGGAAAAAAGTTGGAATTCTTATATTTTCAGAACGCGCAATTAGAATTTTTAAAAGAAAAAATTATTGATATTCTAAGAATTTAGGCAATTTTGAATATTCTGGAGGTTTTAAACTAACATGTAATATTTATTTTTTGTTAAAACTTTACGCTTCAAAAAAGTAAATTTCTGTTCACTTAAGAAAAATTTCCCCATCTTAGTAAATCCCTACAGTCAAAATTTAGATTTAAATCAAATTAGCTTTATATAAAAGCAATACTTTTTCTGCCTAACTTCATTATTATTACCATTATATACTATTTTACTATCTCCTTACTATCTCTGATTAAAACTTTAATCTAGAGGTTATGAACCTAGATTCTGGAATGATGTTGAAACCATTTATGGAACTAAAGAGAACAAAGCTTTAAATGATTAACGGCCATTTTCTTAAATTACCAGTAAAATTAACAGCGAGAAATGATGCTTTTGTGAGGCTATTTTTCAATGTATGATATAGCTTTTTTCAAATGATTTTTGTTGGAAATTCTTAAACATTCATTAACTGTCGTTAGTTTGGCTGAATAAAAAAACTGTTACAATACCTTAAAGTATTATAACTTCAGTTGGACTTTACGTATTAAATAATACAATTTGAAAATTATACATGGTAATAAACCTTAAAAACAAAACTATTCTATGCATTCTGTTGAAACGCAATAATTAAAAGCTTCTAAAAATATTTCTTGTATTCATAAGGAACTAAAATTGGAGAATAAAGACCAAAAACTCTCATAGAGGAGTTTAAACGGGAATCTTAAACGGGAAAAATATCCGTCAAACTGACAAAAAATATAATAAATTACGTAGTAAAAAATATTTTTCTCATTAACTTAAGACATATGGACTAAAAGTCATTATTTAAATAGAGTCTTTTAATTAAAAAGTTAATGTAATTTATAAATTAAAACTAAGTTTCAAGTTTATCTGCAAATTTTTCAGTTTCTTGTTTGGAAAAAATGTTTTGTTTTTCCTATCCAATACCAAAGCATTCTGTAAAAAAGTCTACATTCTAACTTTCGCACAAAGAAAGATTCCTGTAACTGCTTGATGTATGCCTCTTCATGCTTGCTTTAGCTCGTTTCCTGAAAGAATTCTGATTTTTCATCCGCTGTCAGTTAGTATAATTTCCGACTCTTGACAGGTAAGAAGAAATGGAATTGCAATATGAAAAAAATATTGTTCTCCTGAAGATGAATAAGCATATTTTAAGAGGCAAACGCTGTATTTGGAGTTCCTTGAAACAAAATTCTTTGTCGACAAATCTTTTCTTCGAAATGGGATTTTATTCTTCTAGCTGTTGCTTTCGAAACAAAGACATTTCTGAAGTGAAATTTGCATTTTATGTTGTAAAAATTATACATACTGCTGTTTACATTTTTACAAATTTTCCTTTAAACAAAATTGTGTATGTTCGAGGCACATTCAGTATGTATTTGCATTAATAAGAACATATTTATAAATTTTTATAAATTTATTCATTTATTAAGTCTATTATATCCTAGAAATTTAACAAAAGTTAATTTGGATTTAGTCGAATTTTGTTTTTTCTTTCTCTAGAGAAAATTAAAGTTACCTTTTGCCACTAGAAAAGATAGCACCAAACTAGTAAATGAGGACTGTGTAAAAAACAAACCTTAAAAGATCTACTATGCATAAATAAGTATAAAAAATCATTGGACTAACTTTTACTTGTTTTTTTTACAGTATTTCTTCCTCTATTTTCGGGTGCCTTCACTCATTCCTCGTTTTTTCATTATCGCTTCTCTGTTTCTCGGTTGGCAATATCCACTCCTCACAACAAATTTCTCTCTTGGAATGGCAACCCTGTCTTTGAGCTTTTTTGCTACAATACCTTGATCCGTGTGTGATATGTTTGTTGGTCAGATCCTGATGCGAACGAAATCGCGAGTTTTGGCATTTATAATTCCCGGGTATATTTTTTATATATTCAAATAGTATTGCACTACCTTTATTTTAACTGTGAAAAACTGAAATGGATATAATTTCTTCATTTTATACGAAGAGTTAGAAAAGCAGTTATTAAACATAGATGATATATTCCTCTTTTAAAAAACTATAAATGCAGTTATTTTGAAATTTTATGTGCTAAAAATCCTTTTCCTGACCTAAGTTCATTGCTGCCCATATATATATATATATATATATATATATATATATATATATATATATATATATATATATAGAGAGAGAGAGAGAGAGAGAGAGAGAGAGAGAGAGAGAGAGAGAGAGAGAGAGAGAGAGAGACAGACAGAGGGAGATATGTGTGTGTATATATACGAGTATATATAATGGAATTAAAAATATACAGATGATATAACACTTGCTAAAATATTAATTGATATGATGATATTTTAAAATTGTTATTCGATTAAAAAAAATTAAGAAGACAAAAATAAATTTAAGAGGGAACATAAAATAGGAAAATTCTTTAAAATTTAATTTATTTTATTGCTGTGAACAATTCTAATAAACTAAAAGATGTTTGTCTGAATAGTGTTATCCTAAAAAATAACTTGTCTATGATACTATTTGCGCCAAATAAAGTGCCTAAATTAAAAACAAGACATCAGAAACACATTGGGGAAGCAATTTTTTTTTTTTTTTGGGGGGGGGGACGCGAGTAGAAGGCCCGTTTAGTTAAAACATTTTAAAGAAAACCTGCTAAAATTATATTCAAATAAATAAAATGCAAAATATTTTCAAAACTTTCTTTTATTGTATAAATCTTTAGAATTTTTTTTTAAATAAACTGATGCATATCGTCTCAAAGCGTATAATATATATGTGATTTTGAATCTTTCATTTTTTATGCTTCAGTTCTAATATTTTTTACATCCGATTAATTCTCATGTTGACACTTATCATACTATGTAATGTTCATCTTCTATGACAGGGATATCGAATTCTGATCTCTGAGCTTCGATATCTGTTCTACCATCTGAATGATTCTGCGTAATTAAGAACTTTCGTTTTACATTTCCATTCCCCACAACTTCAATTAAACAGTTCCCCCATCCTGAGTGCCTCAAAACTGCATTGGTAAATCTTGAGTTTAAGATAAACTTGAATAGTCCGTTTTTCTATTAAAATTTAGTAGAATATCTTAGTTCAGCTTATTTTGCTGCATTTCTGAGTTGTATTTTTTTTTAATTCATTGACTTGTTCAAATATAAGTCATTTATTTCTTGTTAACTTTAATAAATAACCGTAAGTTAAAAAATCAAAAATAACAATCAGAACGTTTGGTACTAAAATTTGATGCATGAATTTTTTTTCAAAGCTACATTTTAAAAATAATAGCCGATCAACTTTTTCTTGCTGGAAGTACGTAAATTTGTTTTCATTTATAAGCTTTCCCTCAGAATGTTTGATGTGTCTTATTTTTTTATTTTCATCATTTTTTGTTGAATGTTTTCTTTGGGGTTCTCTTATCTTTCAGGCTTGTATGCATAAACTCTTCTTTTTTTCACTATACCTTCAGGAAATAGCTGTGGGTTTTCATTTATGGGGCATGAAACTTTTAATGTCCTCGGAAATTCCTGTTTTCATAGACTTGAAGTTTCCCAAAATTGCTAAATAAAATGCTGCAGTTTTAATTCGATACTGAAAAGGCTCGTTACGCGGGAGATTAATGCTTGTTCGATGTTTCTTGTTTATTTCGCTTGTTTTCATTAATATAGTTTTCCAAATTCTTTGACAAACATGTTGTATTTCAAGTTGTTTTTGGAGGCGTAAATTAGTATCTCCTTTATTTCATTCATTTGTGCTGAGTATATTCTTCCATCATCTGTGACGCTTGGGAACTTGTCTTCGTGTTTTTGTTCTCCTTTAATTCGTTTATTATATTTTTCAACATTTCTTGTTTTCTCATTTTCGTAACTTGTATACGTTGTTCTTTTCCTCATTATTCCGCTCCCTTTTGTTGAATATAATCTTTCCTGTTATCTCCGTTTGTTACTTGTTTGCATTTTTTATTCTTGATTTCATTCATTTTTGATGAATATATTTTCTTTGTACTCTTAGGACTAGTTCATATGGACTCGAACACGTTTATTGTTATTTTCGTTTTTTACTTATGTTACTCCCTAAATGCGACTGCGTTTCCTACATTTGAGACTTAGCGTTAATTCCATTTATCTTTGATTCGTTAACTTTCGTTGAATATTTTATTCTGTTGTTATATATATATATATATATATATATATATATATATATATATATATATATATATATATATATATATATATATATATATATATATATATATATATATATACATATACATATATATATACATATACATATATATATACATATATATATACATATACATATATATATATATATATATATATATATATACATATACATATATATATACATATACATATATATATATATACATATACATATATATATATATATATATACACACACACATATATATATATGTGTGTGTGTGTGTGTGTGTGTGTGTGTAATATATTAAATATTATGCCCTCCATTCTAGCTATTAGACTCCCTTTCCTAAATCTAATCCCCAGTAATATTAATTTATCGCTTTAAAATCCTTAGCCACAGAACTTCCCATTAATCGCATGCCTTTGCATTTCTATACGTGTAAATGTTCGGATTCAGGAGTGGGTTAGCATCGCGAGTATCTAGTTCCAGCCATGTAAATATGAGCAAGTTTTTCCTTTCAGGTTATAATTTAAGGACGCGATGTAATGATGATATTACATATATATATATATATATATATATATATATATATATATATGTGTGTGTGTGTGTGTGTGTGTGTGTGTGTGTGTGTGTGTATTTTGTTGTGACTTTTGCCTCCTGGTCAACACACATTCCAGACCAGGTCTATAGCAGGCTGAATAGATGCGTCTTCAGTTTTTTGACACATGACCTTAGGGCACCACATGAGTCGGAATCCCACTTAAGCCTGGTTCTGCCACACAATTTTTACTGAGCACCCCCAGGGCCGACAACTGGCGGGATCTTACCCAACTCTAACCCCTACCACCCCACGAAAAGACTCTCCGGCCTGTGGATTTTACATGCCTATACCCGACGTAGACACGTAGGAATTCAGTGACGCTTGTCGATATTCGATCCGCCCGATGTCAGTACCGAATTCCGATGCTCTAATTACTCGGCTGTCTGAGGCTTGTTTTCTTCTATATTACGTCACATCCTAGTGCCCGGTTGTGTGCATATTTTTTTCTTGGCATATTTATCGAGGATATATTTCGAGGAATAATTGAAAGATATCAGGCACGGAAGATAAAATTCTTTATATAGTACTAAATTTTGTTTACCTAAATCATGTTTTATAAATTTAGGAGTCTTTGATTTTCCAAAATCAGTTTTCATTTGTTATAAAAAATCATGTTCTCTATTACGAATTTCTTAAATAAAAGCTTTACAGTTTAGTTTTACAGTTAACTTTATCGTGTAGTAGTCGATATTTCAGTACTTTTGAACATGAATATCAAAAGTATTAAGATCTTAAACTGTAGAGTTGATGAATTTTTGAGTCATTAATTTCTATATCTATACTTATATATAAAGAGAGAGCGATTTTGTACGTGAAGGGTAATCTTCAGAACCACTGTACCTATTTGAAAATTTCTTTCACTGTTTTAAAGGTACTTTATTCCAGATGGACTTTATGCTTTTTTCTTTTAAAAAATTTATTTTAATTATTAACTAACATAAAATTATTTTAAGGTATTATTTAGGTTATTATTAAGGTAAAAAAAGATTTACAATTTATTGGCTATCAACTGGAAATTTATTAGTACAATATTTTGTTGAACCCGGACAAAGTCGGGACGGGCCGCTAGTCCTAAATAAAAAAACTTCACACTCAAACATTGATAACTATATTTAGTCTGGATATCCATGCTATTTGTTATTACTCAATATCATTATACTTTTTCTTCTTCACATTTCTCTATCTGTTTAATGCATATGATTATACTTATGAGTTATCCAAACAACTACATTAGAATGGAAAAAGGAGTAAAGAAAATTTTTATGACCTCGTTTTCGAACATTGCGTCTGCAGGCTGTAGGAAATTTCCGAAATTGGATTTTAAATATTTTAAAGAACCTTTTACATACACTTCGTTTTTGCGTTTATGTATTCTATTATTGAAGAAATTCAGTTGAGCACGAAATGATGCGTTCTACTTTAAACTGCCGTTCAGAAAATGCACAGTTATTGAAGACAGAATGGTATGATAATAAAATAAGGAATTGGTATTTTGTATTTATCACTTTAAGCCTGTGCAAATACTTTTACATTTACTTTAACGTATCCATCAGACTTTTATTACGTTTTCTGAAAAAAGGAGATCTAAAAATGCTTCCAGGTGGAATTACTTTTGGAGCAATGGCGAAACAAGATTTCACACCACTGGGTAAAGTCCATGAATTTAATTTCACAGTCACATCACACTTAAAAGCTTGGGCGTATTTTATTTTTTTTTATAAATATTTGAATATTATTTCGACTCAATGCCATTCTAAATGTATCTGTTTTGTATATATATATATATATATATATATATATATATATACCGGGTGGCCATAATTAAACTGACAGTGCTCACAGTGTTCTGTAGCGTGATCTATTTGCGAACATGGCGCCACATTTTGTAGGAAGATTAAACAAGACGGGGGACGAAGGATTCGCGAAAAAATAAATTAGTTCCAAAAGTCACCGCTAGGGGAATATTTGGCGCTGTGTAATAGAAAATAGAGTGTTAACAAGTTCAAATTAATACGGAATAAAATTACCTTTTATTATGCACATTTTCTTATTTAGTTCAAGTGCAATATGGCAACACTTTTAAAAAAGCGTAAAATCTACATAAACACCGATAAAGTCTCGTGATCTGCAATATCACGTACGCTGAGCAGAAGAAGAAGTTCTTAAAACAAATTTCACGTTACATCCATTGGCACAGTGCCAGCTGCTTGGGTTTTAAAAGGCAATGTGTTACGTTTCGAATCAATCGGATTGAAAGTTTATGTGCAATGTCTCCTTTAGTCGAGCATGCGTTACTGGTCAAATTCTTTTACCTCAACCAGTGCAACGCGTCAGCCGCTCTTCGTGCTTTTAGAACGCACAAAAAATGCGTAAAGGTAACGGTCCTGTGTCAGTTAATGGGTTAAAAGCAATGGTTGCGACGTTTAAGAAAACAGGTTCTCTGAAGGTTCAGTCAGGCAGAGGACGAAAACCTGTACCACAGGATACAATCGAAGCAGTTGCCACGGCGATTGTCGACAGAGGACCAGACAATATTGCTGCCACCTCTAGCGCTCGTGGATTAGCTCGGAATATGGATATGCCTTACAGTACGGTATGGAAAATCTTACGAAAGATTATCAACTTCTATCCGTACAAAATCAGTCGTGTACAGGAGTTACTGTACCCCGACCATGATAAGCGATTGACTTTTGCTCTCACCTTTCTTGCCAGAATGGAGGTGGATGGTGCTTGGCCGTGGAAAATCTTATGGGGAGACGAGGCCCACTTTTACCTGCATGGAACTGTGAATACCCAGAACTGCCGAATTTGGGATGACAAATCACCACATGCAGTCACAGAAATTCCCTTACATTCACCAAAGGTAACTGTTTGGTGTGGGTTCACAACGGAATTTATCGTAGGTCCATTCTTCTATGAGAACATTACCCCGACAGGACCGGAAACCTGTTCTGTTACCGGAGAGAAATATCGCCTCATGTTGAACAGCTTTGTCATTCCGGCACTTCAGCAAAGACAATACCTGAGGGAAATCATTTTCATGCAAGATGGAGCCCCTCCACACGTTGCTGTACGGGTGCAACAGCTTCTACGACAGAAATTCACAACAGAAAGAGTCATTAGCCGCTACTTTCCAACTGCATGGCCACCTCGGTCGCCTGATCTTACCCCATGCGACTTCTGGCTATGGGGTTACCTTAAGTCCAAGGTCTATCAAGGAGTGGTCCAGGACCTGGCTACGTTGAAGGATAACATATCACGGACTGTACGGGAGATTCCTGCAGACATGTCACTTTCTGCTGTTGTGCATACTGTGCACAGAATGCAATATGTGGTCCACAACAACGGCAGCCACATTGAACCTCATTTGAATGCAAAATAAAAGGTAATTTCCGTATTGATTTGCATTTGTTAACACTCTATTTTCTATTACACAGCGCCAAATATTCCCCTAGCGATGACTTTTGGAACTAATTTATTTTTTCGCGGAATCCTTCGTCCCCCGTCTTGTTTAATCTTCCTACAAAATGTGGCGTCATTCTCGCAAATAGATCGCGCTACAGAACACTGTGAGCACTGTCAGTTTAACTATGGCCACCCGGTATATGTATATATATATATATATATATATATATATATATATATATATATATATATATATATATATATATATATATATATATATTTATTTATTTATATATATGTATATATATATATATTTATATATTTATATATATATATATACATATATATATATATAATATATATATATATATATATATATATATATATATATATATATATATATATATATATATATATATATATATATATATATATATATATATATATATATGTGTGTGTGTGTGTGTATCTCTATATATATATGTATACATATATATATATATGTGCATGTATGTATATATATATATGTATATATATATATATATATATATATATATATATATATATATATATATATAAGGTATACTATCTTCAGGTAGTGGTGATAATACACGCAAAATTCTAACAAAGGAAATAAAGTGAAAATGGCTAAAAACATGTATCTATCGACAAACGTAAAACTTGCAATGACATTACTTGAAAAGCCCTAATAAAATTTTAGAGGAGAAGTTCTAATACTGAATTTAAATTACTCATAAATTTCTGTTCTAAAATAGAAATCTGTACTTTGACCATCAAAACATAATCACGAAAAATTTATAAATTCTTTGGTTTGAATCCCATAATAAATCTCTATTCCTGAGATTTAAAAATATCCTACGAACATCCTGGGATCATTTTCCCACCACTTCTTCTACTCACGTTGAATTATGCAAAGATCTTTGAGTCTTGCATTGCGAAGGACGCATGAATAAGTTTTTAATTAAGTGAAAACTGATGACGTGAAACATGCCAAACAGCATGCAGGAATACGATGCCACGAGTCATTGTCACGTGCTGCGTTGATTTTCTGAATCGATATCCGTGCTTCATATTTAATGAGTATAATGTGTTTACTAATACTTCCGTTTACCCAGTCTTTCATGACGTATTTTACCTGTAATTTCAAGTAAAAATTTATAAAATAAAAGTGTTGTTCTACTTAGTTCATCTTTTAACTCGATGAATCATAATCTTAAATTTTCACAGCTGATGGAATAACATAGACGAATGTTATTTTATTTACGTTAGTATAACTGAAATAGGATACTTTACAGAGTTAAAATTTATAACTTGTTTTCGAGTTTCATGGATTCCATATCCAGAGAATTTGTGGTCAAAAATTTTATGGGAAATTTTTAAAGATTTTGTATCCAACAAAATCTTGCTAAAATTATGCTAAAATTCGCTAAATTCGCTAAAATTCGCTAAACAAAATCTTGCTAAAATATGCTAAAATAAGTTATGCTAAAATTCATTTAATGTAAAATCCACAATATTCTATTGTATTGTATGTGACTGTATGTCACAAACTTTAATCAATAAACTCCTGTTTAAATACTGCACGTAAAGGGGGGGGGAGGCACATACTGTAGGTCCGCTATGATGTTTTTCCTTCTATGTATGTATTTTAGGTACTGTTAATTAAAATTTACAAAATCTATAATAGAATTATTCATTACATTACTTTTTGTGTGCTTGAAGCATGATCAACAGTATTAAGTTTCAGAATTGTGTAGGCTTAGACATATTCAAGGATTTTCCACTTTCACGGAAGTCTTATGATTAAGTTCTCTTGATTTTGAGATATGACAGTATTTCTCGATCTTTTTGCTCTGACGTGGGTAAAGCAAAGTACTGTTAGATAATTTTTAATTAATACATTTAATTGAGAGAGGGCGAAGGTCTTTTTCCAATTCAGATACAAGACAATTTGAAAATCTATGAAATAAATTTAAAGGAACAATCAAAGGGAAGTCACTTCGTCAGGTTAATTTAGCTGACTATGCAGTGATCTGCAGGTCGAAAGTTAGAGACCTGGTTCCGGTACAAGATTTTACAAACCTGTTCCAAAAATTCTTTGTTAGATAATCATTGTCACTCCCTCTGAAGATTTCCTGCATGCACTATCAGTCATAAACAATGTTCAACTGAATAAACGAAACCAAATTTTTCAACTTAAAAAATGAAAAGAAAAATTAATTAAATAACATCTGACAAAAGTTTAGAGGTCTTAAAGAAAGTATTTCAGATTCTTAATTGAAAATTTGTTTTGACAGCAGTATTACCTAACTTTATGACAGGTAATCTCAATATTATTCAAGCAGAACTTAAATTAAATAATTAAGGCAAACTGTTTTAGTATAACGCATATATTATGTAACAGATTTATTTTCTTTTTTAATGCCCGGAAACATTTCTATTTCATAATTTATTCATTCCTTATAAAAGGATGAATAAGATGCAATAAGACATTTTTATTATTATAAAGAATTAAGAGTTATTTTCCATCACGATGTCCTCAAATTCGGTAGGTAATTCCAAAGCCAGTTGAATTTCAGCGCCCCTTATTTATATTTTTTGGCTTCTGCCTGCATTCTATGTACTCCACTTTGGGAGTTACTTAACATTTAATCTCCTGTAATACTCGCTATAATATTCACTAACTGCACAGCTCCAGCTACTGGAGTAAGCAACAAATTTTATAGCCGCATTTCTCAGCTACCCCAGGCTTGCAAATATTAGAAAATGGCAAGCGGGGTTTTCATACGAAAAGCACTCCAATGAGCGTTTTTATATGTAACTTGATGTATCGTTGCCCACGCTCACTTTAACATTTATGCAAGCCAAGAACCAATTTTTCCACCACCGCTATTTGCATAATTTTGCGGCCGCTGAAAGGTAAAGAAAAAATATTTTAAAAAAATAAATAAATGAAAAAAATGGGGAAAAGTTTCAATGCTTGATTCTTATAAATCTCGTGTACTTCTTTTTCTACAAAAAAAAGGGGGGAGAAATGCGTTACTCTGGAAGACGTGAAGGAGGGGAAATGTTGTGGAGATTCGGTGAAGGTGGAAAAATGGGAGAAATCGTTTGAGCGAAAGGCTCATACTTATTTTAGTAAGCTATAAGACTTAATTAATAAAAGTAGGGTAAAGGAACCAGATGCTTTGCATGCCAATTTTTTCAATGTTCGTGAAATCAATTTTAAGACTTTTATGTGCTCATAATGCATATTTTCGGAACATAATATAGATAATGTTTGAATAAAAGCATCTTTTAATGTGATGATTCGTTTCTTTGGGGAGTTTTCCCATGATCCCACTTTCAGTTTACGCACTCCAAATAAAAACTCTTGTATAATTTCTTATATCTTTGTTTGCTCTGCAAAGGGTGTTAAGCCCAAAAGGGGCTAAAAGGAGCTTTCAAACCAGGCATGTTTGAAAAATCAAAGGCTACTGCAGGGTACATAAATCTAAGTCCAATTCTACTCCTAAATGTTTTTATTCATCAGAGAAAATTTGGGATGTGTGAGACAAAACACAAACATGTTGGTGTTAAAGGGGTTATGTCCCAGTCAAGGACTTAAGATTCTGTACTCAACAAAAATAAAATTAGAAAATTTTACTTTAAAAAAATTAAAAATTAAACTTAAAAAAACTGACTTTACAAAGGCCGGTTTTTTTCAATCCCTTTTTTCTCAAAACTTCTGAACTTGACACTCTTTACACAACAAACACAGATATAAGCATTTTTATTAGTTTTTTCAAGGTAGCTTAAGAGGGAAAAAAATACTGGAAAAAGGAAATTTATTTCAGGGGATCCAATGAAATTATTTTATGGATATGCACTGACGTTTCGGCTATCCGTGAACAGGTTGTTCCTATTTGCTTATTATCCACGCCTCATAAAAGAGTATGGTTAAAAATAACATACATTTAATTCGCAAAACAATGTCGATATGGCCTATAACCAAAGAAATAAATCGGAGTTTTAATTGCAAAGTAAATATTATAATTACTTAAAAACCCTATTTAAACCAAATGAATTTTATTTAAAATCGCTAAATAATTAATACTTATGGAACATATGGGTGCATTACTGTGTTAGTGACTTTAGACCAAATGAATTTTATTTAAAATCAGTGAATAATTAATATTTACGATACATAGTGCAATGTTTAGATTATTCGTGTTTCTCTTTTTTCGTGCTCAAACGGTGCTTTGATTAGCACACATAATCAAGCATTTAAATTAATTTCGTATTTTCTAAATAGTCTATGAATATCTTTATTTATCTTCTTTTTTTAAGTTTAAATAGTATTACAGGAAAATATTGTTGTGTGTTTAGATGTGAATGTGAATATGTTTCTTAAAGCTGGGAACAAAGATTTGTACCATATTCCAAGGACGTAGCCGGAGATAGGAGGCAGAGAGAGTTTCCTGTTAAAGTCCATCGTATATCAGTACAGTTTTAACCAAAAATTATTCTTGATTATGTTTCAGTCAGAAATTGTGTTTCCCCCATCCCCAAAAGATTTACAGACTACGCTACTGTCAAAAGCTTTAAATATCCCACACACAATAGCTTGCTCAAGAGCGAAGTGCAATTTAAAAATGAGGGATTCATTTTAAATATAGTTTTACCGATCCCAAACACTTGTTTATTGCAGCCTCACCATAAGTAGACCTTCGCTACTAGACTACCGTTGTGACGGGATATAAAATGCTGATAACTGAATTTGTGTTCCCTTGCTGAGCAAATCAAGCTAGTAGCTAACTATTGAATATGTAAAAGTAATAAAGGACAGGAATGACACGATTGGCAGGATTGAAAATCTTTAGGGGTAGCTAAAAATAAGTTCAGGGAGCTATGACTATTTTTTTCTCATTTTGTTACAAGATATATAAGCATAACTCGTAAAACTACACAAACCTAAAACTAAGACCCAAAGCCTGATTAAATAGCTATTATAAACGAGTATTCTGTTAAGGAAAACCAAAAAGGATTTACAAATATTTATCTCAAACGGCCATGTGTGTCTAATATTTGATAGACATTTCGATTCATGAAGTTTCTATTTCGAGAGACTATTTAATCTTGATTCTGCTCGATTGAAAGTTAGTAAATGTTATATACCATCAAATATTTTCACAGTGAATAGGTTGTTATTTACGATTAGTGATGTTGAAATTTTTCTCTAAGAAATTCTGTAAATAGATTAATTTTCTGTGTAGCTTAATAACGTATTTTTTTAATCGAATCATTAAAATCAAAATTTGATATTTGAAAAAGTTAAAGTTAAAAATTCCACTAAAATATGAGGGGAAAAGAAACCTTTTTCCTTATTACAATTTTTCCAGCTTCTGCTATTTCATTGCATCGTTAGAGGTAAAAGACTAAGTTCACTTGAAGATCTTTATTATTATAATAAAAGTCCAACAGTTTCTTTTATGAAACAATTCTTTCATAAAACAAAATAATAAACTTCGCAAATTAAATAAAGTTCCATTAAGCCAACGCAAAAAGAATCAGATTAATAAGGAATTAGCTGGAGAAAAAGTATCATATTTCCTCCTAAGCACCATTCATATCCTTCTTTTTGATCCTATTGGTGACGCTATTGATTTTCAGTCGTCTGCAAGCTTGTGTATTTTTTTCTCTTTTGTTTGATGGCAGCAGCTGCTTTCGCCTTGTGCTCTGAGCGCCATCTCTTGGCGTGATTTTCTTCCTTTAAAATTTACATGTCGAAAAATTTTCAGTAATGGAGTTTTTTATATTTGCAAAGGTCGACTATGTTTTTCAATAGTTTAATTTCATACTCGTTATTAAAGAACGAAGTATTAAAATTCACTAATGATAAATACCTTTCTTAATACATGACCAGTAATTTGCGAAGTAAAGTTTAAAAATTCTATCTAGTTAAATTAAAGGAGGAGGACCTTTTAGTTTATTTGTAATTAAAACGACATTTAATTACAGTCTCTTAGCTCAGTTTGAATAATTACTCTATTAGTTATAGTTATATGACTTTTTAGTTAGTCTTAAACATTACTTACATAAATCTTTAGAGGATGATTATTCAGTTTAAATAGCATGTTATTAGTTAATTATCTATAGTTAATTATCCTATTGCTGTGAAATCTGGTGAAAAGTTATATCTATCAGCCCCTTTTAATTTCTATTTTGTTATTCTAAGTAACTGTTATTTATTTGAAGAGCTTAAATATTATCTTTATATAAAATATGCTAAATATATCAAGATATATGATTTATATTCAGTCGATGTTTTATGAAATATGTGCCCCCCCCCCACCCCAACCAAAAAAAACCCTTAAATCATCCAGCATAAAAGGCATACATCTCATGCATAAATCAGAACAGTCCAATAGTTTTACAGATTATTAAATTCCTCACCTCCCATAAAAAAATAGCATTAAATAGTTCTTAATCTTTTTATTTGCTTAAAACTTTAATGCTTTTTCTTCAATTTTACTGCTAATAATTTTAAACAAAAATAATTACATTTTTAATGTGTGGGATTCATTCGGAAGGATTATGACAGGATTCGGTTGATATTAGCACATATCTGTGTTTGTTGTGCAAAGGGTGTTAAGTCCAAAATGGTCTAAAATGAGTTATCAAACCAGGCATGTTTGAAAAAGCGAGGGCTAATGCAGGGTACAGAAAGCTAAGTCCAATTGTACTCCTAAATATTTTTATTCATCAGGGGAAATTTGGGATATGTGAAACAAAATACAAGCATGTTAGTGTTAAAGGGGTTATGTCCCAGTCAAGGACTTAAGATTCTGTACTCAATAAAAATAAAATTAGAAATTTTTACTTTTTAAAAAAATTAAAAATTAAACTTAAAAAAATGACTTTACAAAAGCCGGGTTTTTTTCAATCCCTTTTTTCTCAAAACTTCGATTTTGGACTTGAGACTCTTTACACTGCAAACACAAATATGTTCCTATTATACAGCTTCTGTACCCACCAATTTGTACCAGATGGAGAATAAAATGTAAGAAAAAATTGTAAATCTTGGATATCAGCTCATAGTGTTAGGTGATTGCCCCCTTAATTCTTCAACTCATTTGAAAATTTCTCGAAAGTTCTGCAGCCTGAGACTTCGAATAGGCAAAACAGACATATTAATTAATAAGTTCTCAACATCGCTGTACCTAAGTTCTCAACATCGCTGTAAATGCTTTGTTTGGGAAGTTCCCTTCTACCACTAATGGTTGATACAGGAACATGCAGATGCAGATTGAGCTCTTCGGCCCTTTTGGTCGCAGTTATTTTCTTTCTTCATGTCACAATCCGCTTCAATACCTCGTCCGTTTCTTTCACCCAGCTCTCCCTTTCGTTCAGTATTCTGTTTGACAAAGGATGTTTTTCCGTGCACTTTGTATCCTATCATGACTTTCGATACCATAGCTCGAAAATCACCCATTAGCCTGGGGATTGCAGTAACAGATACTCCAATTTAAACGCGCTCCAACAATTTGCCCTTTTTTCAAGGTCTGCAATGTTTGACATTTTACGCTGTTCCCCAAAAGAATGATGCCCTTAGCTTCATTACTGCTAACTTTCAGTAGAATAATACATACACTAAATTATATTTAAAAAAAATACCGGTGGACAGACAAGTTTTTTAAGGAATACGAATCACATTCATAAACACCACTAACATTGATAGGTGTTTCCAATATTTTGATAACCACCTGTATATATATATATATATAATATATATCTGCGAGAGGAGCTTAAATATCGTCGTGACCTTGCTTTTGTCCTTAGAATATGAGGTCGATATTTATAAATGATTCAAAACTCCTTTCGGAAGGTATAGATATATTTTGAGATCTGCAGAAAAAAACTTCAATATTAGCAACCGTGCCTGGCCTAAAAGCTCCTCAGACAAGCTATACAAAATTATCGCAGTAAGATTGATCAAATATGAATTAAAAATATGTTAACGCTTTACCGATTTCTTCCTTATTTTTAAATTATTTTTTTATTTATTAAATCCCTCGCCCCACCTCAGTGCATGTGCTTTCCATATTCTCCCTAAATTCTGTTTTCCTGTTTTATGCTGGCATATATTTTTCCCAGCCATTATGGCATCCCGTAGATGATTAAAAATTTCCACGCATCCAGACATCAAAAGTTTTGACCTCCTATATGCCCATTCCTGTGTTAAAATCTACTTATAACTTCTACATGGATCTCCCAAAAATTTCCCTTTGATGCTAAACGTCATACAAACGAAACATCAAGAAAGATCTCTTCCCTACGTGAATAAAAATGACAAATTTGTTAAATGTGATCATGTTAGGAACAAGTGCGACCAGAAATAAAAAATATTCTACTGATTTTAGATGATGAGTTAACATTCTTCATTCCTGTGTGCAATCGTAATTCCTCTAAATTCTAAAATCCATCATCATACGTATAATTCAAATGGGCCCGAGATAACCTAGTGGTAGCGCATTGGGTTTGGAACTGGGATTGCTCGGTTCGAACCTCGACGAACGCCATTAAATACCTTCTTGTCTAGGCCGTGCATAAGCACATTAAATCCATAGCCCGGATGTCAGAGATGATGTCAGAGAGAGTGGGAGAAGGTACGAGCCCCTCATGTGTCGTCCCCTGGGAGGTTCTCGGTCATAACTGAGGAGGTACCAAGGGTGCTGTTGGTTCACCTATGCGGTGCCCCCATTCAAAGCAATCGGTGATTCTCACGGATAATGAGCAAATGTCTTCACTGACAAGTGCCTCGCACTGGCGAACATGTATAATTCAAATAATAGAAATGAAAAAGTACGCAGGAGAAAAGTCGATAGAATCTTAAGCTAAATCGCTATAACATGTTATATGTATAGAGATCTGGCTGCCCTGTGTATATGCGCTGTACACGTGGAAACATTACTAAAATAGGAAATCCTGTCGCTGATGGTCTTAAGGCTTTCATTATTTTTTCATTTGTTTTATTTTTTAAACTTATAATTATCTATATATATATTACTTCTAAAAGGGTTTTTTTTTTGTTTGTTTCATCCCTTTTTCTCCCTTCATACCTAACCAAATCGATAAATGAGGTACCATTTTAAAGATTAAGATCTCCTCTTCGTACGAATTGTTAATTTAGAATTACACATCTTATTGTTTGTATAAAAATCAAAGTATAAACATTATAAACAATTTTTTGTCCCCTAGATGGCACGCACACTAGCTTTTTTTATTTTACTATTATTAATCACGCTGAACTTTTAAATTTAAAAATCGTTTGCTTTTATTATCATTCTGTGATTTCATCAATGAGTTTCTTTATTGGCAACATCTGCGTACGTGTACATTATTATTTTTGCTTGGGAAAAACCTTATATATTATTTCTAAAAGGTGTTTTTCGGTTTTATTGCTTTTTCTCCCTTCATACTTAACCAAAATCGATATATGAGGTACCGTTTTAAAGATTAAGTTCTCTGCTTCTGACGAATTAATAATTCAGAATTGACACATTGCACTGTTTGTTTAAAATTCGAAGTGAAAAATTGACTTTTGGCCCTAAAGTTCTTTCCCTCAATGCGTCGAAGCAGCACGGTCAAATAGTGTGCACAAAGAGGGTTTGTAATGGAAATATCACATTTTCCACGAGTTTGTGGGATATTTCACTTTTAATATTGTCTACAAAGGTGTTTGTACATATCTTATGTTCCCCTGTTCTGTCTTATGCTTCCCCTCCAACACTGTGGCCAAAGGCGCTTTGTAATTGGTTTTTTATTACTTTACGCACCTCTGTTATTTGACAAATAAACAATTGCTATAAATGAACCTCCTGTTCTTTCATCGTACTACAAACCACCAACCTCGCTATAAAATTTATCGTATTTTAATCGCATGCGAAAGGGTCGCACGGGCCAACTAATCTGTTTTGTTTTGAGCATTGGGGTGTCACTTGTAAGGTATACATAAGATTCGATTCACAAGAATCGAACTTTTGAGTGAATGAATTAAAGAAGCTGCTTGAGATATGCTAATTTCGGCATACGCGCTTGGTATAAATACCAAGCAGCTAAGTTGAAAAAAAGTTGATAGATAAGCGAGAGGGAGCTACGAGGTAAGCTGCTCCAGGTGTTAACCGGCGCTTGTGCTTAGGGGGCCCAAAGTTTACGTGGCAGAACTGCTGGTTTGACTCTCTAGTTTGTGAGTATTGCAAAGTGTATTTTTATTGAATGCTAATATATATTCCGTACAAGTAGTACGTATGCTTATTGCTGTAAAAGCAAGTTCTATATGTGCAACGAATTCAATAAACATTGTTTCATGTATAAACTGTGTTTGTATCAAATTCATTTAGATTGCCACTTCAAATTATATACACCCGAGTTCGGGTAGAAGTGC